>VSMD01091075.1:0-18566 GCA_008750895.1 Mirza zaza | reverse complement strand
TTCTTGCTGAATTGACTCCTTTATCATTATATGATGACCTTCTCTGTCTCTTTTTACAGTTTGTTTCTTGAAATCTATTTTATCTGAGAGAAGTATACCTACTGATGTTCTTTTTTGGTTTCCATTTGCATGCAATATCTGTTTCCATCCCTTTATTTTTGGTCTCTGGAAGTCTTTGTAGGTGAAGCGTGTATCTTGCAGATATCATATAGTCGGATCTTGTTTTTTTTATACTTTCAACCACTTTGAGTCTTGTGATTGGAGAGTATGGTCCATTTCCATTCAATATTATTGATATGTAAAGACCTATATTGCCATTTTTTTCTTTGAATTCTAGTTGTTCTGTGGTATTCTCTTTCTTTCTTATTTCCTGCCATCTTCCTTTGTTAAAAGTCATCTTTTCTGGTACTGTGTTTTCTTTTCTACTTTTCTTTTTTGGGGGGGTAACTTTCTTAGGAATTTTAGATTTAGTCAGTTTGACTTTGGCCAGACTGATGACTATGTGCCTTGGCAATGCCCTATATGCCATGAATCTTCCTTGTGTTCGATGATCTTTTTGCATCTGAATATCTAAACCTCTATGAATTCCTTTGAAATTTTCCTCCTTTATTCCATCAAACAGGTTTTACCTGTTCCTTGCTTTTTGCTTTTTCTCTCTCAGGAATCTCTTGGAGTCTTATATTTGTTCATGTTACATAATCCCATATTTGTGGAGAGGTTGTTCATACTTCTTGATACTTGTTTTCTTCATTTTATGACTGACTTGGTTGATTTGAAAATCTTGTCTTCAAGATCTAAAATTCTTTCTTTGCTTGTTCTAGTCTGTTTTAAAACTTTCCAAGTATATTAAAATTCCCTAAGGGAATCTTTCAAATCCAGGGATTCTGTAATATATTTTTTCAGATTATCTGTCTCTAGAATGAATTTTTCATTCATGTGTCTAATTGTGTTTTTGGTTTATTTGTGTTATTTTCAACTTTCTCTTCAATCCCATTGATCTTACCCAGGGAGAGGTCCCTTAAAGACATGTTTGAGTTTTGCTCTGGAAGATGGACCAGGCAAGAGGGGTGAACACACTGTGAGTCTGTGACAGTGATGCTCTTCTGCATCTCCCCACACTGTTGTGGTTGTCACAGTACAAGCTTGTGCTGGGGGTATTCATGTTGGATGAGTGGGCTGGTACCAAGCCACTGCTGAAATATCACGTGAGGGCAATAGGGCTTCCTATTCACAGAGACAGGAGGCCATCTGAGTTTTCTCTGCCCAGGTTCCTCAGAAGCAGTGGCAATAGTGGCTGAGCAGGCCTACCTTGGGGTGGAAGTGGGTGTCAGGTCTGTGGGCATTCACTCCACACAGGTTAATTGGCAGAGTATATTGGCTACCTAAAAAATTGGAAACAGTATTATAGGATTTTGAGCTAAGCAATGTTTTAAAAGTATTTAAATAATTTTAAATCAAGAAGAATAGTAGTGGATAGCACACATAAGAATTCTAATCTTTATATAAAAGTTGAATTTTGGCATTTAGGTATTTATAACTTTAATAAAAATAACTTGTAATATCTGTATTTCATTTTTAAATATTTATTGCGCTTCGGTCATTGAATTTTAAGGAAAAAGCACTCTTGAGAAATTCTTCACATTATATAGTGTTAGATTAAATAACAGAATGTTCACTCTGCCATGTCCAACTATCAAAAGAAAAAAAATTCGTACAGAAAGTAAAACATTATACATGATAATCATATTTTTAAAAATCATGCATAATAAATAATAGAAAGAATAAGAAGAAAAATGCAAGGAAAAATAAATTATTAATAACTAATGTGAGGGGTGTGACAAGAAAACCGACTCTCGCCCAGATCTAGTGAGAATCTGCTGGGCCTGCGTGTAGTGTTTAAGTGGGCAGTATAAAAGACTTTTCTTCCCAGAATAGTTTAGGTCACCCAGTTGAACAAAACACTGGGGCTGGATCTCCTCTCCCGGTCAGGGCTGGCGTCAAGGAACAAATCCTCTGCAAGCAGCCACAATAGGATTCACAAGTAACCCCTACCATCTGGGGTACCTTTCAAGTGTGGTGGAAGTGCTCCCCCCCAGAGGCTGATCAAGAAACTACAGAAGAGAGGACCCCTGGGCACCATCAGCTGATCCAGATGGGAAGAGCTCAATGTAGGAATTCTGGAACTTTGAAATATCAAACTGAAAACACTCTCCCTAAGAGAACCACCAGGTCTCAAGAAATGGATACTGAACAAACCCAAAACACTAAAATGACAGAAGAACAATTCCCAAATTGGTTTGTAAGAAAGCTCAATGATATGCAAGAAAAAATGGATAACCAACACAAAGAACCCACAAAGAAAATTCAGGAGTTGGAACAAAAATTTACTGAGGAAATTGAGATATTAAGGAAAAATCAATCCAATCACCTGGAAATGAAGAATTTATTCAGGGAAATACAAAACATAGTAGAAAGCCTCAAAAATAGGTTGGACCAAACAGAAGAAAGAATCTCAGAGATTGAAGATAACACTTTCCAATAAAATAAATCAGTCACAGAAATAGAGCAGAGAAAAAAGAGAAAAGAGCACAGCCTGCAAGAGATGTGGAATTATGTGAAGAAACCTAATGTGAGGGTTGCAGGGTTACCAGAGGGGGAAGAAGAAAATACTCAAGGATTGGACAAGCTATTTGAAAATATAATAGAAGAAAATTTCTCAGGCCTTGCTAAAAATCTCCAGATACAAGTTCAGGAAGCTCAAAGGATCCCAGGGAGATTCAATGAAAACAGGAAGACATCACAACATGCAGTCATTAGACTGACCAAAATATCAACTAAAGAGGCCGTTCTAAGAGCTGTAAGATAAAAGAAGAAAGTTACATGCAAAGGAAAATCGATCAGGATAATGCCAGTTTTCTCAACGGAAACATTACAACCAAGAAGAGACTCGTGTCCCATTCGCACTCTTTTGAAATAAAATAATGCCCAGCCTAGAATCTTGTACCCTGAAAACCTAAGCTTTACATATGAAGGAGAAATTAAGAAATTCTCAGATAAGCAAAGTCTGAGGGAATTCACCAAGACAAGACCAGCCCTACAAGAAATACTCAAAACAGTATTATGCAAGGAACAGCAAAATGAAAACTCAGGAACATAAAAAAAGCCAAAACCTAAAGATAAAAGCCCAGATATCACAATGGCTCAACAGAGAAATCAAAACAACAATTTCCAACCCAACAGAATTAACTATTGTTCATTCTGCCTCACCTATCAATTCTCTCAATAAATCTGAATGGCTTAAAGTCCTCACTCAAGACATGTAGGCTGGATGAATGGATAAGAATATATAAGCCACTTATCTGCTGTCTTCAGGAAACACATCTAACCTACAAGGACGCATATAGACTCAAAGTAAAAGGGTTGAGATCAGTATTCCCTGCAAGCAGAAGGCAAAGGAAGACTGGAATGGTGGTTCTGATCTCAGATAATTTAGTTTTTAAACCAACAAAAGTAGTGAAAGACAAAGATGATCATTATATAATGGTGAAGGGTACAGTTCAACAAGAAGATATAACAATTTTAAATATATATGCACCCACTTAGGTGCACCCAGATTCATAAAGCAAACCTTACTGGATCTAAGCAAATTGATTAGCAACAACTCCATAATAACTGGAGATTTCAACACCACACTGACTGCAAAGGACAGATCCTCTAAACAAAAAATTAATAAAGAAATAATGGAATTAAACAAAACTCTAGAACAATTGTGTCTGACTGACATTTACAGGACATTCTACCCAAAATCCACTGAATATACATTCTTCTTATCAGCTCACGGGACATTCTCTAAGATTGACCCCATCATAGAACAAAAAGTAAGTCTCAAAAAATTTTAAAAAATAGAAATCATACCATGCATCTTTTATTCCATTGTGATCTTCTCAGATCACAATGGAATAAAAGTAGAAATTAACCCTAACAGAAACCCAGATTTCTACACAAAAAAAGTGGAAATTAAACAACCTACTTCTAAATGATTATTTCACAAATAAAGAAATCAAGATGGAAATAAAAAACAATTCTTTGAACAAAATGACAATGGAGAGACAGGTTATCAAATCCTCTGGGACAGAGCTAAAGCAGTACTGAGAGGAAAGTTTATTTCCATAAATGCCTGTAACCAAAAGTCAAAAAGATCACAATAGACAATTTAATGAATCGGCTCAAAGAGCTGGAAAAAGAAGAATAGACCAAGCCCAAATCTAGCAGAAGAAGTGAAATTAACAAGATCAAATCAGAACTTAATGAAATTGAAAACAGGGAAGCTATACAGAAGATTAATAAAACAAAAAGTTGGTTCTTTTAAAAAATAAACAAAATTAACACACCTTTGGCTAGGCTAATGAAAAGCAGAAAAGAGAAATCTCTAATAAGCTCCATCAGGAACAAAAAAGGAGATATCACATCTGATCCCAAGGAGCTACAGGATATAACTAATGGATACTACAAAAAACTTTATGTACACAAACTAGAAAATGTGGAGGAAATGTACAAATTTCTAGAAATGCACAGCCTCCCTAGGCTCAACCAGGAAGAAATAGAATTCCTGAACAAACCAATATCAAGTACTGAAATTGAAACAGCAATTAAAAATCTTCCTAAAAAGAAAAGTCCCAGCCGAGTTGGTTTCACACTGGAATTTTACCACACTTACAAAGAAGAACTGCTGCCTATCTTGCAGAAATTATTCGACAACATCAAGAAGAATGGAAACCTATCCAACACCTATGAATTGAACATAACTCTGATACCAAAACCAGGAAAGGATGCAACAAAAAAAGAAAACTACAGACCAATATACCTTATGAATATAGATGCAAAAATTTAAAAAAAATCCTAGCTAACCTAATCCACACACTTACCAAAAAGTAATCCATCATGACCAAGTGGGCTTCATCCCAGGGATGCAGGGATAGTTCAACATACGTAAATCTATAAATGCAATTCACCACATAAACAGAAGCAAAAACAAAGACCACATGATTCTTTCAATAGATGCAGAAAGAGATTTGACAAAATTCATTATCCTTTCATGATACAAACACTTAATAAAATAGGCATAGAAGGGGCATACCTAAAAATGATATAAGCCATATATGACAGACCCATAGCCAATATCATACGGAATGGGAAAAAATTGAAATCATTCTGCTTAGAACCAGAACCAGGCAAGGCTGCCCTCCATCTCCACTTCTATTCAACATAGTGCTGGAAGTCCTGGCTATAGCAATCAGACATGAAAGCGGAATTAAAGGTATTCGAATTGGGGCAGAAGAGATCAAACTTTCACTGTTTGCTGATGATATGATATTATATATTGAAAACCCTAAGGATTCAACCAAGAAACTCCTAGAATGGATAAATGAATTTAGTAAAATCTCAGGATACAAAATCAATACACAGAAATCAGAGGCATTCATATACACCACCAACAATCAAATTGAGAACCAAATCAAAGACTCAATACCCTTCACAATAGCAACAAAGAAAATAAAGTACCTAGAAATATACTTAACCAATGATGTAAAAGACCTCTACAGGGAGAACTATGAAACACTGAGGAAGGAAATAGCAGAGGATATAAACAGATGGAAATCCATACCTTGCTTGTGGGTCAGCAGACTCAACATCATTAAAATGTCTATACTATCCAAACTGATCTACAGATTCAATGCAATACCTATTAAAATCCCAACATCATTTCTCACAGATATGGGAAATATAATTTTACTGTTTGTTTGGAACCAGAAAAGACCCCACATATAAAAAGAAATTCTAGGCAGTAAAAACAAAATGGGAGGAATTAATATACCAGATATCAAACTATATTAAAAAGCTATAGTAATTAAATCAATCTAGTATTGGCACAAAAATAGGAATACTGACCAGTGGAACAGATCTGAGAACCCTGATATAAAACCATCCTCCTATAGCCATCTAATCTTTGACAAAGCAGACAAAAACATACACTGGGGAAAAGAATCCCTTTTCAATAAATGGTGCTGGGAAAACTGGATAGCCACTTACAGAAGGCTGAAGCAGGACCCACACCTTTCACCTCTCACAAAAATCAACCACGATGGATAACAGACTTAAACCTAAGGCATGAAACTATTAGAATTCTAGAGGAAAATGTTGTAAATACTCTTCTAGATATTGGCCTAGGCAAAGAATTTATGAAGAAGACCCCAAAGGCAATCACAGCAGCAACAAAAATAAATAAATGGGACATGATCAAACTAAAAAGCTTCTGCACAGCCAAAAAATAGTCATGAAATTAAACAGACAACCTACAGAATGGGAGAAAATTTTCGCATCCTACACATCTGAGGAGGCACTGACAACTAGACTCTACTTAGAACTCATGAAAATCACCAAGAAAAAATCAAATAACCCTATCAAAAAGTGGGCAAAGGACATGAACGGAAACTTTTCTAAAGAAGACAGAATAACAGCTAACAAACATATGAAAAAATGCTCAATGTCTCTAATCATCAGGGAAATGCAAATCAAAACTACAATGAGATATCACTTATTTCCAGTAAGAATGGCCTTTATCAAAACTTCCCAAAACAATAGATATTGGCATGGATGCGGAGAGCTAAGAACACTCCTACACTGCTGGTGGGACTGCAAACTAGTTCAACTGTCCCAGCAAGTCAACAGCCAGTGGCTAACAGCTCTTGACCAGGGAAAACACCAAATAGCACACAGAGAGTCGGAGAACATCGTTTATTCCAACAGCTGTCTTGTCCATCTTCTGTCTTCTGACCCCCCTTCCTTGTTCTTCTCCAACTTTTATAACCTTGGTAGGACTTCAAAAAGCATCCAATCAGCAATAAGCTTTAACATCCATTGAGTAACAACCTTTAACATCCAATGAGCAACAAGCTTTAACATCCAATCAGCAACAATGGGATTCATAAAGTACCCAATCAGGATCAGGCGAGCAGTTCGGCCAGAGGACCCAAACAGCAGGTGTACAAGAGGCCGTCCCAGCAGCACCCCCTCCCCCACGAGGACTCCAGCCTGCCCTGCACAGCACCAGCCCGCAGGGATGCAGAGCGGCGGGGAGGCACCCGTCCATGGTTTTCCACATCACAACTTCTATGGAAAGCAATATGGAGATACCTTAAAGCGATACAAGTGGATCTATCATTTGATCCAGCAATCCCATTACTGGGCATCTACCCAAAAGAACAAAAGTCACTCTGTGAAAAAGACACCTGCACTCAAATGTTTTTAGTAGCACAATTCATAATCACAAAACTGTGAAAACAACCCAAGTGCCCATCAATACATGAGTGGATTAATAAAATGTGTTATATGTATACTGTGGAGTACTATTCAGCTCTAAGAAACAACAGTGATAGCACATCTTATATTTTCCTGGATAGAGCTAGAACCCATACTACTAAGTGAAATATCCCCAAAATGGAAAAACAAGCAACACATATACTCACCAGCAAACTGGTATTAACTGAACAGCACCTTAGTGGACACATAAGAACTACATTAATTGGGTAATGGGCAGGCAGGAGGGGGGATGGGGGGTGCTGGTATATACATACATAATGAGTGAGACGTGCACCATCTGGGGGATGGTCATGCTTGAGGCTCAGACTTGGGAGGTGAGGGGGGACCAAGGGCATTATTTGAAACCTTAAAATTTGTACTCCCATAATATGCTGAAATAAAATAAAAATAACTAAAGTGATATATCAAATTTACATCCAGGCAACCACTTGGTTTTGCCAGCTAGGGTTGGAGCAGAAGTGTCCAACCAATTTTCACTCCAACATGACAGCACATGTTATTGTGGGTTTCCATAACCTAATGGGGGAAGCTCTGATCTCAAATTCCCAGAAGCCTGGGCCACCATACAGTGTGCCCCACAGAGATGTTTTCAGACATCATCAGGATGACTTAACTTAACTGTACACCACTGATATTACAGTGGTCTCTCTACATACCCAGGTGCATTAGCACCTGTCTCTAATGCTACACAGCTACACATTCAGTAGCTGAGAAGCCTAGATAAACTATGGTTGTGGACCTCCCTGCTAGGAAGTAATCCAGAGAGATCATTTGGAAAATGTTTCTGGGCAACAGAACTGTTTCCTAGAGCATCCACTATCCCCAGAGATGGGTTTATTTTTCCATCCCTGGAAAAATATTATTTTTCCATCCCTGGAAAAATAAACAATGACTGCATTTTTAACATCACTCACTACCTTTCTTTTTAACTTTTCTTTGTCATCATTCTGTTTCCTGCCCTACCCGGGAAACATTTCTTCAACATCTTACCAGAGAAATGCATCCAGACCCCTTCAATCACCCATCTCCTTTACGAAGTCCACACCAAACAAAAAGTAAAAACATTATTAAAATATAAATTTCATATACCTTGAGGATTTCTACGTGTGTCTGAACACACACAAACACATGCACAAATATTACAGAACTATGCTGGCCCTATCAAATAACTTTATTTCTTGGTGTAACTGAGTCCAAGCTCATACCACTCACCACAGGAAAGCCAATAACTCGAGAGGGCAAGGTGTTGGGCAAAGCAAAGTGACTTATATTCAGAAAGCCAGAAAATCAAGAAGATGATAGACTAAGGAACCAAAAATCACCTTAAGTTAGTATGAACTTCAAGATCCTTTTTACTCTAAGAACAGGGAAGATACAGGTTGGGTCATGAGTAGTAATGGGGAGCTACAGACTCCTGTGCATTAGTGAGGGTTTGAGGAGGTTGTAAAACTCCTTTGCTCTTACTCAGTAAACTTTGGGGGAAGGTCAGGATACAGCTCTTTAACACAGCCTTGTTACTCATATGATACTTTCCTTACCACCCTGGGGGTTACTTTTTGGAAAAGGAGGGTTGCCTCCTTCCCTTCAGCCTATGTGCAGAGCTAAGCAGAAGCTTTTAACCTTATATCAGAATCAAAATGGATCTAGTTATTCTAAGCCTCCCTTTCACTGTTGCATTTGTTTGAGACAGGGAGATAAGAAAGGATTTCACTCATTAACAATAAGGTAATATGTTTTTGTTTTTGTTAAGTCTTTTTATTTCATTTTATTATGAGGGTACAAATATAGTTACAGTTACATATATTGCCCTTAGCACCCCTCCCTCCCCCACTGAGTCAGAGCTTCAAGCATGTCCATCCTCCAGGTGGTGCGTATAGCACTCATTATGTAAGTATACACTCATCCCCTGCTCTTCCCTCCCACCTACCCTACACCCGATAAAAGTGTGTTTCTTTATGTTTGTTTGTTTTTGACATTTTGGTTACATTTTATATCTTTGCCTCTCCCTAAGAAGGGTTAAAGGTATGCCCTTCTCCTCCACAATGCTCACCACATCCCTAAGATGTTGGTCTACCCCCCCCCCATGTCTGGTGAGCACTACCACCATTTGAGCATCATGGTTTTAATCAGTCCAACACAAGTGCCCGTCAATTCATGAGTGGACAATCAAAATTTGGTATATGTTCACAATGGAATATTATTGAATTCTAAGGTAATGTGTTTTAAAAAAGCAAAGGAAGGTAAAACTTGCACAATTTTAATTTGCCTTGTAACACTCTTCACGCTAGTTATTGAAGTGATTTACATTGAGTTGCAGCTGTGGCTTCATGTCTATGTTCACAGGAAGTTAGTATTATAACTATTTATACTATGAGAATGTCGGTTAATGATTGACATCCAAAAAAAGAAAAACAAAGTGAACAAAAAAATAAACCAAATAAGGAGATAGTCTTTCCAAGTCACATCTGGAATCTTCACCAATATTCGCAAGTGAATATTTATAGATTGACAATAAATCTGATTCACATGACTAATATGTAATAGTGTCATTATGCAGATGAGGCATGATGATATTCTATGCAGTCACATCCCTGAAGGGCAGAGATGTCAGAAATGACATGGATAATAGCATTTGGCTCTTAAACCTTTCCATGATGAAGTCTAAGATGATCAATAATTTGGGGTGAATTTCAGAGCATCTTTAAGTCTTCAACAAGTAACAAAATTTGAGAAATAATTATGTACACATTACAGAGGTAAACTCAGGTTGCATGTTTACAGACAATGGAAAATCCCACAGGACCCACATTCTTGAGTGTGATGTAGCTGTCCCCTGCTCTGTGTGACAGGAAGGGGACAAGAGGGATCTCAGGGACATGCTCTGTGCAAAGGCAGAGAGTTGGCATGAACTCATAGTTAGGAGAAAGACATGAGGCCTCAGTCACAGTTCTTGACTTGGCAGGGAACTGGGGACAGAAACACCACAGAAGGGAATGCTCACAGAAGGGAATAAGTTAGAGCATTTTTCATTTTGTTGGGGAAATTGGGACCTACTAATAAGAGCCATATTTTGGTAGCTCAACAGTAGAATTCAGCTGTTGGGCTTCTTGCCAATAAACCATTGGCAGCTGGAAGTTATCACTGAGGAATAGCAACAGTGCCTGTAAGCACGGAAGTGGTTTTGGCAAGAAGCACTGTGAATGATTAAAGCATTGCATCAGCTTCGGAGACTAAAACACCATGTTGGAAGGAGATATTGACCACAGTTTGCCATGTACCTCTGGGAAGACACTTTTCCTTCCTTGCTTCCTCAGCCAGAGTCAGGGGCTTGAGTTTCAAAGAATCTGTAAGACGGGCTGATCTAAAGAAGGCATTATTGCTGTCACTTCAGCATAGGTGATGATCTCAAGGAATGACACCCTAGACAAACATGGAATCTGCTTATAAATATCTCTATATCAGAAAATTAATCATCTGGGGTTTTAAATTCTGCAATGGGATGAAGATAAATATAGCTTTCATTAAGCAACCTTTTTGAGCTCTTCACTTTAAGGAATTTTTTAGAGATGAAAATGTCTACAGAGACTGCCCTCAGAGGATGTTGGGTCCAGCTAAGACTAACAGGTCTGGAAGTTCATTTATTCACTGAGCTCTCTAACAAATCTGTAAGAGACTGAAGACAATACATCTCATTAGCATTTCCCTAACAGGAGATCTTACTCTACTTGGGTAGGCCTTTAAGCCCAGGCTATATTCCAGGAAACAATGATCTCTCAGATATCACATGATATTTTTTGCATGTCTGTTGACTCAGCTTCCTTTGATGTTGGCTCCACTTTTCATCAGGGTCTCTGCACTCATGGTCAGATTATGGGGCAGGAGTTCTGGGCCTGTCCTTTCAGAAACTCTATCAGAAAACAGAGAAAGACTTTTCTTCATAATCTTCCCAAAAGTATGGTGTTTGCATGTCATTTGCTACTAGACTTTATAAATAGCACTCAGCAACAGACTTGACCAATTCATTATGGAACCCTGGTTCTCACTCCAAGCGACAGTTAGCATCTTCTACTCCATTCCATGTCCTGCTTTGCTTAATTCTTTATTATTTGTTTCTGTTAGAGGAACGAAGTAGAATAATATAAAAATTAAATTGTAGGGTAGATAAAATGAGAAACATTATTTTTGCACAGTTATAAAAAATGGGGTAAATTATTTTTAAACCTTAAATCAGAAAAGAGATAGAGATCGAGGGAGCCACAGCCAACGAGAAAAAATAGCAGGTGAGGATAACAATTTTCCTTCACAGATATTATCCAATATTCTACTCTTTCCTACTGATTTAAAATTCTATCTTCATCAGCTGATATTGCAACTGATACTTCAAAATATAAAAATCCAAAGGATAATAAGACACCACTAGGAGCAAATATATACCAATGAATTAGAAAACCTAGAATAAATAGATAAATTTCTGGACACATACAACCTACAAACCGTGAACCAGAAAGAAATTCAAACCTGAATAAATAAATAACAAATACCAAGATAGAAGCAATCATAAGAAGTCTCCCAATAGAAATGCCCAGGACCCAACAGCTTCCCTGCTGTATTCTACCAAGTATTCCAAGAAGAACTAATACAAATTCTACTTAAACTATTCCAAAATCTTTAGGAGGATTCTTCCCAAACTCATCTATGAGACGTGTATAATCCTGATACCAAAAGCAAAGACATAGCAAAAAAAAAAAACAGAAAAGAAAAGAAACCTATAGGCCAATATTTCTGATGAACATTGATGCTGTATGAGCTGGAAGAGGCAGTGAGAAGCAACCAGAACAAAGTCTCATCTATTGCCCTTCAGCATGAGAACTATGGGAGAAGAAACATGCCACACTTAAGTGGAAATATGGAGAGGAGAAATAGGAAAGCAATAAAAGAAAAGGTATGTTCAAATAAGAGCTTGAATGGTAGAGGATTCTGCTTATTATTGACCTGAGATTAAAAGGATCTAATGAAAGGAGATTTGGTGTGTTGGGGAATGGAGTATGAGATTTATGATGAACACATGAAAGTTATAGTACTGGAGGGATTAAAAACATAAACATTCTCTTAAAAACTGGAAATCCGTACTTGGAGAAAAATTCATGAAATATATTCAAATTCAGGGAACTCATAATCTTCTGGACTTGCTATGGAATGTTTGGGAAGACCATAATCGACTATACTGTTATCTGTGAATATAGAATGTTTTGTACTGCCACTTAGAATGGTACTTGGCAATAATATGCTGTCAACAAATTTCAAATTGAATTTATTTTGAGTGAAAAATGTTGCTGTGGATATTCCTGATGTTGGGTGCTTGTGGCAGGGCTGATAATTGTCCACTAAACCCATTCTCCCCTCCTGTGCAGTAAGAGATGGGTACTTGTCATGACCAACATGACCAACCAAGTGCAGCCTACTTTACTCACCCCTGTGCATCCAGGTGTAGCTCTGTCACTAAATTTAGGTCTGTTGAACATAATCAGAAGGGATATGTGTGAAAAACAGGGGAGAATCTAAAATGTTGCCTCTATATTCCCCAACTTTATCCCTGTACACTGAAAATAAAATCTTAAGATCATGGACCCACTTAACTTGTTAGAATGAATTTCATCATGCCTAGGCAAAATCAACAAAGAAAATAAGATGAAACAATAAAACAACAACTGTGTTTGGAGAATTTTGAAAAATTCTGTTCATGAATCTAGTTTGAATTCAAAAGGCTAGGTACATGTCTTTCAATATTTGTATTTTCATGTGCTAAGTATTATATTTTCTTTTTTCCTTGCGTATTATCACCAGAGACCACAATGAGAAGTTGGGAGGTCAAATAATTAAAATCTGTTTGAATTTCAGTGTTTCATGGATCAGGCATGAATCTGTGTTGTTCACAACAATCTGGCCAGCATAATGTTTTATTTTATAGTATGTCAAATCTTTAATTCACAGATTTATAAATCGATGGAGACAATGATACCAGATCTTCAATCTGTAGCTCCTTCTTATGGACAAAGGAACTACTTGACAATAAAAATCTCTACATGAAGGGAAGAAGACAATGAGAAGCCGTCATTTCTTTGATGACAAACAGATGATGGACAAGCTGGGGAAGGAAGCAGGAAAAGCTCCATGGCATGTCCAAGGTCTTGTTGTAAACTTGGTTTGCTGCAGTGCACACATTTATTCAGACAATGTTTTAGGTCCTAATGTTAATCTCTCATAGACTTCTCCATGAAGATCACTGAAATCTTACCTGAACTCTACCATTTCTATTCTGAGAAACAAAACTAATATCATACACTCTTCTACTTTGGAACCATCATGAAATATGAAGGGAGAAAGCAAAATACCACTCAGGGATTTTGTCTATAATACTCAATTAATAGGCACTTTATTAGAGTTGATGTCATAGCAGAAATTTAAAGGTTTTACTGCAAATAATTTTATTACAGAAGCCAGTTGGAAACCCAAGACTCACAAACCTTAATACAGAAATGACTTATAAGATTTGTCTACATTTGAATGAGCTCTTTTTGATAATTATTTAAATAGAATTATTTTCACTGGGTAGACTTAGTCAAGAAAATTTGAATCGTCAAATAAAATGAAAAGTAATCCTCTTTTGAAATGTGCCTTTTCCTCTCTGGTGCCTCTGGCTTCTATACCTCTGTAGAGGGAAGTCAGCTCACTACATCTACAGCTTTGGTACCAGTTTTATAGTAACCTGGTCTCTCAAATGTTCCCTTCGATTGTGCTTGAATAAGATATAACCACTCCTAACTTGCTTGTGGAATCTCTTCCTTCTTCTCCCACAGCTGGTTGGTAGAGAGTGACTACCTGACCCAAGAGAAACTCATCTGTAAGCATGACTGGATAAATCACATTGTTTTTCAAGAAATTAACTGAGTGACTCAAATTCTATAGGGGTTGGTTGGACTCACATTAAATAATGGAGTCGTGTAAAACAGAAACACCTACAGTTGAGGTTCTGTGAATGCTCTGGTCTCTGCTCTTTCTCAGTCTTGGCTGTTTTTTCCTCAGTGATACAAATATCAGAGCTCCCAAACATAGCATTTAATTGGCTTTCCATGGAAGTTGAACTAGTTTGCAGTCACACCAGCAGTGTAGGAGTGTTCCTATCTCTCAGCAATATGGAGATATCTTAAAGCAATACAAGTAGATCTACCATTTGATCCAGCAATCCCACTACTGGGCAACTACCCAAGAGAACAAAAGTCACTCTATTAAAAAGACACCTGCACTCGAATGTTTATAGCAGCACAATTCACAATTGCAAAGCTGTGGAAATAACCCAGGTGCCCATCAATACATGAGTGGATTAATAAAATGTGGTATATGTATACCATGGAGTACTACTCAGCTTTAACAAACAATGGTGATCTAGCATCTCTTGTATTTTCCTGGATAGAGCTGGAACCCATTCTACTAGTGAAGTATCCCAAGAATGGAAAAACAAGCGCCACATGTACTCACCAGCAAATTGGTATTAACTGATCAACAACTAAGTGGACATATAGAAATAACATTTAGCAGGTGTCGGGCAGGTAGGGGTGAGGGGATGGATATATACTTACATAATGAGTGTGAGGCGCACCGTCTGTGGGATGGTCACGCTTAAAGCTCTGAGTCACTGGGGGAGGAGGACAAAGTCGATATACATAACCTTAACATTTGTACCCCCATAATATGCTGAAATAAAAAAGAAAAGAAAAGAAGCATTTCCCTATAGTTGCAAAGTGAGCTGGAAAATTGAATCAGTCTTAAGAATATAATATCTTTTTCACATCATGCTATTTTTCAATTATGCCCATTCTAAAATTGCAATGAAACTGCTTCATCCATGTAATCCTTTTGGAAAACACATTGGTAAATTATTTAGGAGTCATAGACATGTTTACATTTTTTCGTTCTAGTAACCCCAACTGTAAAAATTTATTGTGAAGTAGAAATGGCATGGGAATTTCATAATAAAAGCTGGTGCCATGTCCTTTATAACAGTGAAAGATTGATATAACTAAAATATTCAAATGATAATGAGTTCATCTAAATCAGGCTATTACAAATTAATATCATGTGGTGTTTTAATAAAACACTAATATTAGGACATACAATGTGAAGCATCTTAATAACATGAGGGTGAAAAACAATACAAATTGTAATAAATCTGCTCACTTGTACACATATTTTGTACACATTTCCCTCCTGCTTTGTTTGTGATGAATATTATTTCCATATGTGCAGATAAGTGTCAATCGATTAGTTTCAATTTAATGGTGAGTACATGTGCTATTTCTTGTTTCCATTCTTGTGATACTTCACTTAGAAAAATGGCATCCAGTCCCATAGAAATTAATACAAGAAGTAATAGTTCATCATTTTTTATGGCAGAGTAGTACTCCATGGTATACCTATACCACATTTTGAAATCCACTCATATAGTGATGGGCACTTGGGTTATTTCCACATCTTCCCAATTGTGAATTTTGCTGCTATAAATACACAAGTGCAATTGTCTTTTAACATAAACAATTAATAAGCCAAGAAAGGCACAGAATGAAGTAGAAGATGCTAACTCTGGCTTGAAGTTAGAAACAGGATCCCGGAATGAATTTCTTAAGTCTTGTCGCTAATGATATTTATAAAATATCACCCTGAACAGGACTGTGGGCCATAAAGGTGATTCTCTGTGTCAGGATACACATGTAACATTTCAATTAAAGCAAAATAACACTTTTGTCTTAATTCCAGAGAGAATTGAAGTGATGGTTTCTGGGCCTTAACTAACTTCAATTTTGCATTTTTTATGTGATGTAAATAAACATATAACTACGTAGAATAAAATATTTGAAGACTGTCTAAAGCAACAAATTGTTTGGTGTCATTCCTGGGCTTGATGAGCTAGGTTCAAGTTGTCCTTCAGGGTTAAGTCTCAATGCTACATTTTTCTTAAACAGACATGATCTATATCTTCTCAAATAAAATAAATACAAAAACATCCTTTAATCTCTACAAATGGTGCTTTTAGTTTTAAACTTTTGGAATCTCAAGATCAGTTTGTGAGAGAAAAAAATTTTTTGATTAATTAAGAATCTTTGCATACTTATACATAAAATGTTATCCTTAAATAAGCACTCATTGCTAACCTAGTCCCAAAGCAATGTGGATTGCCCTTATGGATTCATGCTGTCTCATTCCACATCTCAGCTCTTTTTATTAGTAAGTACAAGTGCCCGAATTCTGCAGACACTACATATTCCATCCCGGTATACACAGTGTCCTATTCCTGAATATGAAGGAAAATGGAAAGCATCTTCAAAAAGAAACCCAGGAGAACTTTTAAAAAGAAAATAAAAGCTCTGCAATTCATCAGAGAAATAACAGTTCTCTAAACACTTGAACAAGTGAATCCACATAAAACTGTGTTTGGAAAATCATACTCATGAGAAATTTCTAATCCTAGGGGAAGCTGAGAAACAATTCTACAGGCTCATGACCTCTCAGGAAAATGTCTTTAAATTGCAATAGGAAACCAAGGATGAAACTTTTGTTTATTTATTTTTCTTTAAACCATGTAGAAGATGGCACTTGGTAAGCAGTGGGGGACATTCTCTACCTGTTCCACCAGAGATGTTCTTCCTGTCTCTCTGAGATGTAGAAGAGAGGTTGGAAACACCTTTCATGTTTTGGCCAGCCCCTGAATAGGCTTGTCTCCAAGGAGAATGGGAGATTACCATCGCCAGAATTTTCAATGAACTCATAAATGGTGAGATTTATAATTCACATTTTTGCATTTTCAGAGAGGATTTCAAACTGTGATGCAGTGCTTCAAAGTGTGGGTGTTGTGTTCCTCCTATAAAGTTTAATGCAATCCATGACCCATTCACTTCAGAACTGTGCACACTTGGGCTAGTTACATAACCTTTCCGGCTCTTAGACTGCTCTCACTTAAGGAGGATAATAACATTGCCAAGCTAAAAGGATGTGAAAACAAATAGTGGAGTCCTTAGAACAGCACTTGATACATAATGTATCCAGGGAACAGCAACTGTTAGAATGCAAATTCCTGTTTGCTTAATGGGGGAGGGCAGTAGAAACAACTAATTACTTCAAGTCTAGTGAAATTAGGCCTATCTTCAGCCTTTCATGTTCAAATTAAAATTGAATAAATTAGAAATGCAACAAGTGCATATTTTTGTCCTTGCTCCCCAATGGCATTTTATTTATTCTTTGTAAATTATTCTTATTTATTATTTATCCTCTGATGCTCTCCTTATCCTGATGTTTTTGATTAAAAAGCAGAATTTTATGAGGCTGTTTAAAGAACACTGATGAAACATGGTAAATTCAAGTGCTGCCATTTGCAGAGTTATTGATACTGAATACAGCAGAGTGGTCTCTAGTTCCATACAAGTTAGTAAAAAATTATTAGTTCACTATTTTTTATGGCTGGAAAGAACTGCATACTATACATATACCACATTTTATTAATCCACTAATGTATTGGTGGGCATTGAGTTTTTTCACATCCTTAAGATTGTGAATTGTGTTGATATAAACGTTCAAGTGCAAGTGTCTTGTAACTAAAACATTTGTACTCACGTATTACTCTGAAATTTAAAAATAAAAAGGAATACAGCATTTACTGTTTCCACAATGCCTAACAAATGGCACAGGGAAGGACATTAAGAGTAAGAAATCATGACTCTCATCAGAGAGTGGAGTCTCCTTATTTTAAATACGTCCACTTTATTTTCCCTAAGCACCATGTGACACTAATTTGTAATAGACTCATTTAGATAAACTTCTTCCTATCACTGAATATTTTAGATGTTTCTCTAGTTTCACTATTACAAATGACATGGCACCATCTTTCATTATAAAACTTCCTCATCTCATTTGACCTTCAGAATAAAGTTTTAGAGTTGGGGTTACTTGTATAAAAAACACAAACATGTTGATGATTCTGAAATTACTTACTAATATATTTTTCAAAAGGATTACATGAATAAAGCAGTTTTATTGCAGTATTAGAACGGGTATGTTGAGGTCAGCTAAAATAAGGTTCTGGTTGTTTGTGCCCTTTCACAGTGGTGGGAAACTTAAATTGTAAGAAGAAAGCAAAG
>VSMD01091072.1:0-34365 GCA_008750895.1 Mirza zaza | reverse complement strand
TCCATGCGGGGGAGGGTCTGCTTGGACAAGGTTTCACGGCCACCCGGGTCCCCTCAGGAAGGTGCTGGGCCAGCATCACCGTGCCAAGCTGCCCGAGCCAATCATCCTGAGCAGCTTATGACTGTTAAACTCCTCACGCATGAACTGGGACCAAAGCCTGCTCCATGGTCACCTCTAGTGACACTAACTCTACACTAACGGTGCTAAGTGATGAGCACTGCCACCTATACTAACTAGGCTAAGAGTACTAACAGTCCTAACTATACTAACTACTCTGACGGTACTAACTATAATAACTATATGAACTATGTTAAAAATACTAATAAATAATGTTAAACAGGATAACAATACTAATTACACTAACACTACAAGAAAACAATCCTATGTATACTATCCTAACACTAATACAAAATATTAACTACTCTATGCTAAGATTACTAACAAACAATGCTAGCTATAGCATGGTAACAAAAACAACAAACAAAACTAACTATAGTATGGTAACAAAACTAACAAACTCGTAGGTATCCTACACTAACACATCTAGCAAAGAATGCTAACTACAATAATGGTGCTAACTAACACGGAAAACGCAGTCTCCTGTGGTCAAACTCCACAGGTCACCAAAAGGCAGCTCCTGGGCAATAGCGACGGAAATCCTAGGCCCAGCCCGGGCCTTACACAGGTGTGGCCAGCTGGTCACAATGGCTCTGTATGAGGTCAGAGCAGGAAATGGGCCAATCAGGGCTGGATAGAACCCACAGTGGCTTTTTCCTTTTTTGGTCGCAAGAACCTTTTCCTCTTTAAAGAAAACAAGTGTTTTTGGTTACGTGGTTATAAAGATTGATACGCAGTTTATTAGAAATTTAAGCCTGTACAATGCTTCAGGGGCCTTTCCATTCATAGCTTGAAAGTGTAAGAACTTGAGGCTTCTAAAGAACTCATAATGTCCGTGCCTCAAGTACTCAATTTCTTTTTCTTTAAATTCTGATTGGTGTCAGGGTGCTGCTACGACACAGCTGACACGATCCTCCTTTAAGTGACATTCCAGGGGCAGCAAGAAGCATGTCAGGCCAGCTCTGCACCTCAGGCCCCCACCAGCCTGGCCCGGAATGAGGGAGAATAAGTGGCAGACGCCACAGCCCAGCGCTGGGCCACAGGCCGAGCAGGGTGACTCGGGAGGGCTTGGCCCGGGCGCAGCGGGAGGTTCCATGAAGGCACGGACTGGAACCGCTCTGGTTCCTGTCCTGGCCTCCTTGCCCTGAGTTAGGTGAGCACTGTTGAGTAGGGCCTGGGGCCTGCACTCCTGCCGCCTGGGAACCCGGCTGGAGTCCCTTCCACGGCCACACCAGTGCGTCGGCGTCCTTGCTGGTTCCTCTTGGTCCAGAGGGATGACACCGCATCCCTCCTGGGGCAGATTTAGGGATGAAATTGGGCAGCAGCACCACCAACTGAGGGCCCACTGTGAGCCAGGCCCCGAGCTCAGCCCAGCACTGAGTGTGCCCGCAGGACGCATCTCCTGACACTGACCACAGCCCACGGGGCGCTGGTCTCCGCCCGGCCTTGCAGCAGTTACACTCCGGCCCGCGGGACAGCCCTTGGCTATTTACTAAGGACACTTCAGCGACCTCTCACTTGCTCCGCCAGGCAGGGCAAGGTCCCGTCACCCCATTTCACGAGAGGAGGCTTGGAGGGGAGCGGCGTCCACCCCCACAGGGGAACCGCAGGCACAGCAGAGGAGGCTCCGAGCCGGGCCTTGCTCTGAACTCTGCGTGCTTTCTGATGCTGCAGTGGTGCTGAGAACAGCCACGTCCCAGCTCAGGAAGGCCAAGCCCTCCTGGCAGCCACCTGGAGCCACAGAGGCCAGGGCCCTGGTGTCGACCCCTGGGCTAGGCTCTTAACAACCTCTGCTGCCCCAGACAGACGGCCACTGTGAGCTGACCGCCCAGCAGACTCGAGTTGTCCGGGAGGAGAGGACTGGCTGCAAGGTACCGTCACGTCCCGGCACGCTTACCCAGAGCAGCATCAAAGCCTGGCTCCACGCGAGAACAGCACGTGCCGGGAAATCAGAGATGGCTTGCTGGAACTGCCACTGGCGGCCGAGGAGGGACTCTGGGCGCAAGGTCTCGATGACTCCCATAGGGCCAGGGAGCACTCACCTAGAGAGGAGGAGGGACTGAAAGGGTGTGGCCAGGCCTGCTGGCCACCACGCCCAGGCCCCGGAGACCCAGAACTCCACAATGAGAGCAGTCCAGAAAAGCCACCTGCGCCACATGCCTTCCACGCAGGGCCCCAGGGCTGCCCAGAGCTTGGAGATGGAGCCACAGTCGATAAAATCCAAGGATCGATCATACGGAGGACGGGTCATTCTGAATCACGGGCAGTTTCCCATCAGAATTTCGGCGTTTGTTCTAGAGCGCACATCCAGGGGCACGGCAGACAGGCCAGGCCCACTAATGCCTGTCTCCTGTCCCTGTCAGCAGGGGACGAGGGCACATGGACTCTGCACGTCAGGGGACACCGGCTCTCCACCCACACACGGGATATCACTCGGCAGCAGCGGAGTGCTGTCCCCTGGCACTGAGGCAGGAAAGGAGAGGTTACCACGAGGCAGTAAAGCTGCCCCACGCATCAGAACAAGAATAGTCGTGTTTAATTCTATCAGGTGAGTGGTTTTAGAAAGACAGCCTGTATTGGCTTGTTTATATCTGGCAGCTGCTGTCCAGGGCTGTCACGGGCAGGGGATGGGGTGGAATGTGCTGTGCACGACTTGGGAGGGTAATTAGAAAAATCAAAATCAGCAACTAGTCCTGCTAAGTCATTGGTTTCTGGGATTAATGGTGGTAAATTTTGGCTTTCTTCGCTCTGGTGTTCTAGGTCTGAAATTGTATTTCCAGTTCAGAAACAGGGCTTTTCGGGTGCTTGGCTCTTTTATGACGATTCCATTCCCTGGCTGGGCTTATTGAGGACACAGTTTTCTAAAAGACTGAAAGGTGTGGAGTAGGTGGGTTATGTTCTCTCTGGAGTTGGTGTGCGGTTGAGCCAGAAAAGCTGATAAAACCCCCTAAGAAGAGCACAAAAAGCCCCCTCCCTGCTCCCGGGAGCCTTGCAAGGTTCTCTTAAGGACCACGCAAGCCCCCTCATTCTGGACTTCGCAGGTTAGAGCTTCTGTCTCCCACCGTGACAATCACTTTGGAGCCTGTGGCCTCCTGGAGGCCGGGCTAGATGGAGGGACTTGGGGGGCCCTGACCCCCTGAGGGACATCAACCACTACCTGGGGAGGGAGTCAATGCAGTTGATTGAGCACCCATTGTGTGCCGGAGCACGGAGTTACTCACCCATTTAACAGGTGAGAACACTGAGGCTCAAAGCCCAAATGCCTTGCTGGATCCTGGGAGAGCTGGGTTCGAGTGCAGACGGGTCAGACTTCACTACCCAGTGTTCTCACACTGAACGAGCTGCTTCTCCCAGCAGCAGACCAGGGAGCTGAATTCATTTATCTGGCTGGGTGGGCTGCAGATTCTGTGGATTTTGGCTTCTATGACAGCCACCATCTCTTCTTTGTTCGTGAATTTAGTTAATTAACCTCGCAGCGAAGAGAGAAGGATCTATTTTGCTTTATTGTCACTTGATCAGAACGAGTCCACATGAGCAAAATGTGAACTTACACAGCCCAGGTGGTGAGGGCCCCGGGGCCCAGCCTGCCCAGTTTCCCAGCGGGACCCCGCCCACCCCCAAACCTCCCTGGCTGCAGGCCTCCCTGTGTCCCCTCTGCCGCCTCCCCCAGCCTCCTCTGCAGAGCCCAGCGGTGTCGGTGTCGGCCCTTCAGGCTCAAGGCCGCCTCCAGCTGGAGGGCAGCTCCCAAGTCTGTGGCCAATGCGGAGCCTTAGGGACTGGGCCTCCATCACCTCCCAGGGATCATCCAGGGCGCCTGCTGCCAAAGCACCGCCTCCTCCCGAGGGTTGCCACTGTCCCTCCCCAGGGACTGGCTGGAGGCTGCCCCCACTCTCCTACCCAGCCCTGGCTCTCCTGTCCTGGGGTGTCCTTTCTCCTCCTGACTGCCAGCTGCAGTCTTCTCCCAGCTCCTCCTCCCCCTCCGAGGAGAGGCCCAAGCCTTCCCCACCCTCTCCTGCTCTCCTGGGTGCTCCCCCCACGCCCAGGGCTCCAAAGGCCATCTCTGGGCTCGAGGTTCCAACCCAAGTCCCCCCTGCCCCCAGCCTTCCTCATGGAGCTCCAGACACGCCTGCCCAGCAGGGCCCACGAGCCTCACCTGGAGGGGCTACGGCCACCTCTAACTCCCCAAGCCAGACTGCTCACCTCCTTCCCCCCATGCCGGCCCCGCCTCTGCGCTCCACGCCACAGCACAGGACTACCATCAACCTGGTCACCCCCGCCCTCCCTCTCTTCAAGCCCCACTTCCAGATGGTCCTAGCCAGGTCCTGGCCTTGGTCTGCTGGCTGGTTCCCCTGCAATGACCTTGAATTCCACCTGGTGCTGGGCAACCTTTCCAAATACACCCCTCATCTATGTCACTCTTTCTTTAAACATAAAATCCAGGAAGTCTAGCATAAGCTCCAACCTCTTTACTATGAAATGGCAACAAAAGCAGATAATATCTATTAAGCATTTGCTATGTACAAAGTACCATTCTAAGGCCTTCACAAATATTACTCATTTAATCTTTACAATGCTACTATCTCCATTTTACAGGCAAGGAAACAGAGGCACAGAGAGGCTCATTAACTTGCCCAAGGTCGCACAGGCTCCCAGTGGCTGAGCTGGGATTTCACCCAGACAGCCTGGCTGTAGAGCTCACACTCTTAACCTGTACCCAACTGCCCAGAATCCAGTGCACTTCATCATCGAATCGCAAAGCCAGACCCCACTTCCCCACGCCCTCCGCTCCAGCCCCCCAGCCCCCACCCCAGGCTCTGCCCTTGAACTTTACACACCTCTGCCCGCCGTCCCCTCCCCGCCCACTCTCAGAGGCTCCCGCCAGGACAGTACAGCCTCATCATCGCAGCCACAGCGTGCACCTGTCTGCTCCCCAGAACCCACCGTGTTCCAGGCGCGGGGCTGGCCCAGAGCAGGGGCTCGCGATCACAGTGACGATGTCCGTGGCCAGGCACGGCAGGCAGAGCACCGGCACACCGGTCAGGAAGCTGTGGTACGAATCCCAACTCTGTGACCTTAAGCCAATGATGGATCTCACTGGGCCTCAGTTTCCCCATCCATGAGACAAGGGACTTGGAATTAATAATCTCCAAAGATCTTCGCCTCTGTTGGCCAGAAGATGCTGTGGATTTTTATCTAAGGTCTTTGCCCCTGAGTTAGTCTTAAATAAATTCCTATCTACAATTTCTCAGCTGGAAGGTAAATATATTCACATTTACACGTGAGAAGGAGGAAGTATTACCCCAGTGCTATTGTTTTTATTGCTCCAAAAAGGGGGAAAACACGACTGACCTTTACAGCAACAATGATGCCCCAAAAGGCTCTTTGCAGTCACTTCAGTGGACGTCCCCACCACAAACCCTGACACCAGGAAGCCCATCTCATCAACGTGCAGGACAGGAACCTTCTTGGGCCCATCCAGGACACAGGAGCTCAGGCAGGCCACACCATCCCTACAGAAAATAAAACTAACCTGTTTTTACACGTGGTGGTGGCAAGGGCCCGGGTACGATGCCAGAAGACCCAGCCGTCTGCGGCTCCCATAGCTCCTGGGGGGAGAAGAAAGCCCAATCTTGGCCCCACCGTGCGTCAGGGCCACCTGCTGTCAGCTCTCTGCAGCTGCGTCACTCACCCAGGGAAAGAAATTCAGAAACCGCCGGTCCAGAACAGGGAGGCTTCTCGTGCTTCTGAAACAAGCACCTGCTCCGGGTCACCCAGCAGGGAAGGAGGGACTGGGAGGGCGGAGTTTCTTTCTCAGCGACATGGTACCTCTGTCGTAAAGACGGTTTCCGTGACACAGTTTCCATTTACTGAACAGAGGCAGCCGGGGTGCCGTAGCGAGGACGGGGTTTGAGTCGGATGGAGGCCAGGGCCAGGCCTCACACTCCATGCCAATGGCGGTGTGCTCATCGTGTCTCCTCTCTGGGCCTCGGTGTCCTCAGGCATGAAGGGAGCTCAGTAGGGTAAGAGTGGGCCACTCGCTGAGAAAGGGGTTGTGAACCACTGGTGCTGGGCACTGTGGGACATAAGTCGTGGGGGATGTTAACAGCCTTTTACATATTCATGAATATCACAGACACAGGGAGGAAAGGCCCCCGGCTCCCAGGGCCAGACCCTCACCTCTCTCTGGCCAAGCCCTGTAGACCCTCTCTGGACAATTTTAAGCAAGAGGTATTGCCTCTGCCTCGACTTTCTCCCCCACGAACCCCCTCCGCTTACCGAGGAGCCGCTATCCATCCTCCAGACCTCTCGCTCCGGCTGCTCCATCTGGAGCGCGCCGCCCTGAATCCCCACAGGGAGGCCCTTCTCTGGGCTCCAGCTTAGACACCGCACCTGCCCTCTCGGGGCACTTCTCGCCCTCTCCTCCTCCAGGGCACCCGTGTCATTCACCTCTGTGTTCCCGGAGCCCAGCAGGGAGCCTGGCACTAAGTTTTGGTTGAACGACAGTATGTGTGTGTGTGTGTGTGTGTGTGTAAGTGCTCCTGTGGTGCCTAGAGCCCTCCACTATGCAACTGCCATTAAATGCAAGTTGTCCTTTAAAAGGCGTCCCCTCTGAATCCACTGTAGGAGTCATGTTTGCAGACGTGCCTTAACACAGTGCTTCCCAGTGGGTGCTGTGCACCCCACCGCCCCGGGATCTTGTCAGCGCAGCTGCCCTGGGCAGGCCTGGGCTGTGGCCTGAGGGCGGCATTTCCATCCTCCCGGGTGATGCAGACTCGGCTGGCTCGTGGACTACACTTTCAGTGGCAAAAGTTGGAAACGCTGGGGTGTTTGGAAAATTTAACACTTCCAAGTTGGTACTTTTGCCCCCTTTAAATACTGAATTCAGTAGCTAGCATGAAAACATTTCTAGGCTACAGAAAAAGGAGGAAAAGGCACCCACGGGCTGGAGGAATGTAGAGGAGCCGAGGAGTCCACAGGAAGAGAAGGACACAGAGACCACCCCCTCTCCGAGCACATCGCCCACAACCTTTCCCACTAAGCCCCCGGCTCCCGGCAGCTGTGGCACCTGCATCGCTGGATACAAGCGCAGCGTCACAGCCTTGCTGAGCGCAAGAGAGCTGAGTTATGCACCTTTTCGTCTTGAGCTTCAGAAATGAGTTGGGTGACATTAAGATTGGTTCTGCCTCTATTCCAGGGTCGAGGAGCAGCGGCTTGTCAAACGCATGGAAAAGAGGGCAGGTTTTTCCCTGTGCGCACTGCAGGCACGCCCAGGCCAGACGTCTGCTTCTCCCCTAGCAGCCGGAGCAGCTGGGGGAGCAGAGATGAGGAAGGGAGCCGCCTCACCTGACATGAGGGGAAGGGCTGGCCTTCACGAGAGGCCACAGGAGTGACAAGAGAGGCAGGCAGGCAGTCTGCGCACCACGGTGGGAGCGGCTCCACGCAGCCTCACACAGGCCTCCCTCCATCCCCAGGTAGAGAGAGCCTCGCCTGCCAGGCCTGTGCACGGGGCAGCATGCAGAACTCCAGCGCCCAGGGCCTCGCCCTGGCAAAATGGGGAACACAGTTCTAAATAAAGTGAAGGCTGCTTCTCATCACCCGCTGATTTTGCCACGTGGCAAATGCCATGCCTCAAGGAGTAGCTGCCTATTAGATAGGCAGATAGAATCTTTCTACTTTTAAGTGTTGGCAACAAATAAAGGTTGATTCAAAGGCCTGAGTTACTGGGAGGCCGAGGCGGGTGGATTGCTCAAGGTCAGAAGTTCGAAACCAGCCTGAGCAAGAGCGAGACCCGTCTCTACTATAAATAGAAAGAAATTAATTGGCCAACTAATATATATAGAAAAAATTAGCAGGGCATGGCAGCACATGCCTGTAGTCCCAGCTACTCAGGAGGCTGAGGCAGGAGGATTGCTTGAGCCCAGGAGTTTGAGGTTGCTGTGAGCTAGGCTGACGCCACGGCACTCACTCTAGCCTGGGCAACAAAGCGAGACTCTGTCTCAAAAAAAAAAAAAAAAAATGGCCTGAGTGAGCCAAATAAAACATATCTGTGGGCAGATGCAGCTTCTCTAGTTCCTGATATATTCAAACTCAATCTGCTGTCAGGTAGAGAAACTGAGGCACAGAGCTGTTAAGTGGCCCAGCAGAGGTCACAGCATTTGGAAGTTGCAAAGCCCTGTCTTTATTTGCATGGTACACTCCACAACTTTGTGTTATTTTTAACTAGGAAGAACATGTATTTGTGCAAGTGCATGGGTGCATGTGTGTGCATCTCTGTGTGTCTGTATGTGCACGTGTGTGTACGCATGTGCACACCTGCAGGCAGGGTGAGGGGCTTGGCAAATGGATGTTTCTTTCTTTGAAAATATACTTCTCTGGCCCTCACTGGACATGTGGTTGGGTTTGAAATAGTTTTTTCCTCCTTGGAGGGGACTTGAAATCATTTCTTTCCTCAGGGCATTTAGGGCAGGCTAGTCTTTCTCTGCAGCTTGGCAGGGCCCGGGGTTGCACAGTCCCAGATTAGCTCAAGAGGCCCTTGAAGACAGAAATGCTCTTTGGAGCCAAGTTACCAACTCCCCATTTTACACAGGGGTCCGGAGGGCAGGGACTTGCCCAAGCCCCATCTCTTAGGTGACAGAGACAGGCTGGAGAAGACACGGGGCTGGGCCCTGGGCGGGAGAACCACCAGACTCCAGGGCCTGGCCCAGTGGCTCTGAACAGGTCCACCCCCACCTGTGGCTCAGCTTTCTGACTAGAGGCAGGGCACAGCCCCCACTCACCCTGTGACCTTGACCCTCCCCTGGGTCTCAGGTGTATCAGCAGGTGGCAGCCCCTGCCTGCAGGCTTCACCTGAGGACCCCACAAGTCAGTTTTGGACAGTGTGAAAGGGGGTCAGCGCTGTCAAGTGGTCTGTGGATGTCTGTTAAGTAAACAACACGTAAGTAAATCAGCGGCCCAGCTCAGACATAACAAGCTCCAGCCTCTCCCACCATGAAGGCACAGCCCAGACCTTGAGCTTAGAATCGTTTGCTATTTTTGGAACACATCAAGTTATTTCCTGGGCCTCTAAGCTTTTGCATATGCCAGTCAACCCCGCCCATCCTGAGGGGTCACTCCTGTGATCCTTTGGTCAGGTCAGCCCCACCTCTGGGCTCCCAAAACACCTTGTGCACCCCGACACCCCCCACACTGTGATGAGTTTGTCTGCCACCCACAGCAGACTGAGAGCTCCATAGGGCCAGATCTCCCAGCACCCAGACCTGGCCCAGCCCCAGTGTGACCACAGGGAGGGCCACTGGGCTGCTGGCACTTGTTCTTCTGCTTCCAAACAGCCTCTGTGCACCTGCCCTTACCTGAATCTGGATCTGGTCAGAGAGCTCCTTGGCGAGGCCATGCAGCTGCCCACCTGTGGGATCCAGAGCCTTGATCACGACCCTCAGTCCAGCTTGGCCTTTCTACCGGCCAAGCACATCCATGGCAAAGTTGTACTGCGATGGGAGCCAAATTGACACCTGGGAAAGACATCAAATGTCTTTTCGGAGAAAGGCCTGGGACCCCTGCATCCCCCAAAAAGCAGAGCTGGACAGCAGCCCCAGACTCCCCAGCCCTAGGGTGCTCATATGGGGTCCTGGAGTGACCAGATCCATAAAGACACATGCAGGATGAGGAGTGTGGAGAGTGGGGGGTTAGTGTTTAATGAGGACAGAGTTTTGTTTGGGGAAGATGAACAAGAGTTCTGGAGAGGGATGGTGGGGACGATGGATAACAATGTGAATGGACTAATGCCACTGAAGCGTACCCTTAAAAATGCTTATGACAGTAACTTTTATACGTCCTGTACTACAATAAAAACGGTGTGTGCTGCTGAGAGGCTCAGACAAGCAGCAAGCTGAGTCTGTGTCTCAGTGACTGCTCTTAAGAGCATCCACACATCTTGCTCCTCCCTCCAGGAACTACAGAAAGCAGGAGCCGGTACAGAGCCTAGAGGCTCCCCTACACCCTGAGCCCAGCCACACAACTCTCCTCCTCCAAAGAGCGCACCACCCCACTGGCACTGCGGAGCTGCTGCCCTCCACCCAGGGTGAGAGGCAGGGCCTCTGTCCCATGGCCACAGTGGGTGGAGCCCCACCTGGGGTGGGAGAAACACCAGGTCTCCCATGACTGCACTGGGGCTCCTGGAATCAGGAGCCATCCCCCATTCTGGAGCCAGAGCTAACTGCTCCCCCATCATTCTGCCCCCAGCCCAGGGAGACTGTCCTGAA
This sequence comes from Mirza zaza, assembly GCA_008750895.1. Taxonomy (NCBI): domain Eukaryota; kingdom Metazoa; phylum Chordata; class Mammalia; order Primates; family Cheirogaleidae; genus Mirza; species Mirza zaza. The sequence goes on along the minus strand of VSMD01091072.1, from coordinate 23,989 downwards.
ACTGCCACCACTGCCACTCACCAACACACACACACACACACAGTTTTCTAGTCTACCCTAGTCCAAACCCTGGCGTGCCCCAGGTGGTCCTGAAGACAGAGGGACAAAGCGAGGCAGAGGGCACAGAGCAAGCAGGAATGCCACCCCAACATCACCTGACACCTCCTGAGCCCCCCCGCAGGTGGGCTCCTGCACTTGCACCAGGAGAGAGAGGCACGTGCAGGGTTGCGGCCCCAGCACCCAAGAGCAAACGGGAACCCGGCCCGCGGGCCGCGAGCTCTCAAGGCCGCTGGGATCCAAGGCCGCTGGGCCGTCCCACCTGTCCCCCACATAATCCTGGTTCCCAAATAGCCGCGGTAATGGGGCATTAATGCCGAGCCTTGAAGAAAGAGGGGGAGCTGTCCAGCGGAGGGGCCAACAGGTCCGGGGCTGGACAAAGCGAGGGTCTGTTCTGAGGGCGCCGCGAACCCAGTTGACCCGCGCCTGCTTGAGGGTGGGATCTGCGTCCGCTGAACCGCCCCACCGGCCCTCGGGGCCTGGGGTCAGGAGCTCTGCCCGCGGCCCAGAGCCCCGGCAGCCCCTCCCGACGGCTCCCCGCCCCAGGCAAGGCCGGATCCACGCGGGCGCTGCAGGCGTCCCGGAGTCCCGCGCGGTCAGCGGAGAGCGGCCCGGCCCGTAGGAGCGCTCGGCAGCGCCCGGGGGCCCGCTTTCTTCGGAGCCCAGTCCCCACAGGACCCCGAGCTCCGGGTCGGGGCCACGACCCCGCTGGAGGTTGCCGGGGTGAGCCCAGCGGCCTCCTGGCGGCCCAGGCCCTTCCCGCCTCCCCGGCGAGCCCCGAGAGAAGCGGGGGTCTCCAAGAAGTTCCCGAGCCCCCGACTCGCCCACCGCCCCGGTCCCGCTTACTGGCCGCGGCGGCCGCCAAGCTCCGGGATGGCACCGAGTGGCTGCGAGCCGGCGCACGTGACCAGGTGTTGCCGGCGCGCCCGGCAGGTCGGCGTGCCAGCGGCTCCAGCTCCCCACGCCCCGCGACGATCCGGGCCAGCCCCTGCAGGTACTCGGCCGCCTCGCCAGGGGCTCAGCCGCGCGGGCCGCGGCCCCGCTGAACGCCCGCCCGCGGCGCCTCAGACCGGCGGGCGGGGTGGCGCGGGGCTCGGCCGGGGCGCGGCGGCGTGGGGTTGGCGCTGCCCGCCCTGGGCTCGCGCCCGCGCCGGGGCCCGCCGGGGCCGCCGCGCCTCCGGCTCCCCGCGGGGCTGCGCTCCGCCGCCTGATGCCCCACGGAGCCGTCGGGGCGACGGGGCGCGGAGCTGCGGCCGCCGCGGGGCGCGGAGTTTGCACAGTGCGGCCGCGACGCGAGGGGGAGCCGGCCCGAGCGGCCGGAGCCGGAGGAGGCGGGAGAAAGGTCTCCAGGACCCTGGCCCCTTCAGCCCTGATGGGCCAGAGCGCCCGTCCCGGCACCTCCTCCCCGACCAACTGCAAAAGCGGCTAGGAAAGCACAGGCGAGCCCTGCTTTGTCGGACCCCGGCCGCTTCCCGTCACCAGGCGACACCGCGCCACTAAGGGCCGCGCACAATGGCGAAAGTCCAAGGAAGCTCCTCGCGGGACCCCACCTTCCGCCTCCCCCCGGCCGCTGCCCCCCATGGACACTGGCGCCCCGGGGCTCCAAGGCGCACTCGTGGGGGGAGTCCGCCGCCCGTCCCTGCGCAGCCGACCGCAGCCTGCAGCGGCCGCAGGGACTGGACTCCTGCGCTCTGGTCGCCAGGCGCGTCGCGGGGCCCTGGCAGGGGAACAGGGCTGCGCTGGTGTCCCCACCAGCCCGCATATGGACTTGCTGCTGCTTCCCGCGTCAGCGGCGTCCTCTCTTCTGAGGCGCTTGGAGGTAGGTTGTCCCCAGGCTGGAGCGGCGGCTCCTGGGCGCCTTCGTCGCGTGCGCTCCTCGCTCATCCCGCCTCCCGCCGCCGCCGCCGCCTCTAGCGCCGCCGCAGCCGCTTCGCCTCAACGGCCCGAATCCGCTGAGCTCCTTTCGCGAGACCAAAGGACAGGGCTGGAGCAGCAGGCTGGGTGCGCGGGAGCTGGCGCTGCGAGGGCTGCTGTGGCTTAGGCTGCCACCTCCGCCACCGTCAACCCCCGACGTCCAGCAGTTGCCAAAAAGAGAGACGAGGGGAGGAGGAGGAGGGAAGCGAAGGACAAGGAAGAGGGCTTGAGGTTGGAGAGGCTCTTCGTTCAGTTTGGGATCAGGAGTTGCGGGCACCGGCAGCACTTGGGAGGCAGCTTGGAAAGGGAAGAGACTTGGTGTGAATTGTGTCCCTTGGAGTGAATTTTGTCCCTTGAAATGTTAGGCGGGTAAAGAATTCCTCCTCCTCTACCCCCACTCAGACCTGCGGAGAGAGGGGAGAGGGGAGTGCCTTGGGCAGTCGGAAATTAAAGAGAGGATAAGGAGATTCCAGAGGGACAGGGCCAGGCACCGAGCACAAGCTAGGGACAGAGCAGTGGGTGGCACTGCGCCTCCTAGGTTGGCGGGAGCGGGCGGCAGCGGCGCCAGAGGGTGGGAGGAGGACGGACCGCTGGCTCCTACGGCCTGCACCGAGCGCGCCTGCCCGGGTGGAGGGGTTCTAGCTCCTGCCCCAGATTCAAGTGGGACGAGCGTGTGCGCGCTTGGGGAGGGGTGGCGCCCAGACAGACCGGGAAGTGCCCACCTCTAATCATGGGCGGATAAAGGGGAGGAGGCTGCGCACGAAGAAGAGGTGGAGGAGGAGGGAGGCCAGCTGGACCGCCCAGCCAAGGCGCCCGGCCAAGGCCCAGAGGCAGCTTCGAAATACGACTGCCTAGGCGAAGGCGGCGACGGCGCTCGGATGCCACCCAGAGCCGGGCTGACGTGCTCCCGCCCGACGGCGGGGTTAAAAGGATAGGCCGGGGATCCCGGGTTGGCTCACCTGGGGCCTCGCCCCACCCGCCGCCCGAGGTCCCCCTCGGCAGTTGTCCAGGAAAGGTGCGGAAACGCGACTGTCCCAGAGCCACGTCTCCAGGATCGGCCTTTACCTGCGCCTCCACAGCGCAGAGATGGCACTTACATCGCAGGAAGGCTGCAGCTGCACCCGCCGCCGCGTTCCAGCTCCCTGGGAGTGGAAAGGGGCTGCAGAGGAGTAGGGACGGCCCTGACAGCCGGCTGTGTCTCTGAACGCGCTCCCCACAGAGCGCGGGCGAGCGCGCACACACCCACAGACACATGCACACCTACTGGCACAAAGATACACGTGCACACTCGCGAACACAGAGACACTCGCAAACACACGCACATTCACTGCACACACAGCACGTGCAGTGTGCACACAGGCACACGGAGCGCGCCAGCCTCAGGGAGCTGTGGTCCCAGTGGCAGCGCTGGTGTGAAGGGGTCTATCTAGCAGGTCCCTAACCCACAACTGCGCCAACTACCTGCGTTTCCCTGCACTGTACCTCGGTTTAACCTTCTCCCGAAGAACTCCCTCCCGCCGGCCACGGTCCCGTCTTAAAAGGTGGGGTACGTTCGAAAACGAACCTCTTTTCATCCCTGAGTCACATAAAACTCCGAAAAGTTAGGTTCAGGTTTCACACATGGCAACCAAAGTTATTTTGGACTAATTCCAAAACAAAAACGTTCCCCTGGGGAAGACTTCTTCCCAAGACACATACCACCGTGGAATGAACCCGCTCCTCCTCGGTGCCCAGGCGGGGACTTGGGCGCCGCGGCGGCTGCGCGCGGAGGGGAGGCCCGTCGGCCAGCGCCACTGGACGGGAGCTCTCCCGGGTCTGGGGCCGCTTCGCTGGGGTGGCGAGGGAGCGCCCCATGCCTCGGGCTAGAGCCCCCCCGGAGTGGGGAGGGACGGGTTTGAAGAACCGAACGTTTCCCGTCCTGGCTTCGCTGAAAAGCAGGTATCAGTCAGGCACGCGCGCCCCAGAGCGCATGCTCCGCGGCCGGGCGAGGCCCGGCGTTGGGGGGGCTGCGCTCCTTCCCGACCCTACGCGCGAAGGGGCGGGCGAAGCGGAGTGGAAAAACGGTCAGGCACTGCAGGGGCGGAGCCAGCATCTGATTGACAGCCCAGAGGGAACAACCCAGAGAGAAGAAACAGCAGCTCAAGAAATGCGCGGCCTGAGTTGAATTGTCACCAGCTCCTCCGAGTTCATTATAACGGGTTTTACCTGTCGGCTGTTAATCTGGCTCGGCTCAGCCGAGAACTTTCAAAACTTACCTTCTCTGGCGATTTCTACAGCGTTTTGGAGACACCATCACCCATCTTGTCTAGAGCACTTTGGTGAGTGCTATTACCCATGTCAATTTTACAGAAGGGGTGACTCTGGCTTCCGGACGCTAACCTAAGCAAGGACACGGCGGGGATCCCGTCTAGGCAATCTGACCCCACAGCCCGTGCTGTTAAGGCCTGCAGTTCTACCCGCCCTTAGAACTGGGAATCTGGGGGGAGCAGGGTCTCGTAAAGAGGACTGGGGTGAATGTAATGGGCCAGATTGTTGGCGGAAGTGTCACAGGAGTGGACAGAAATATTAATAAATAGCTGGTTGGGTCCTACACAAAGTGAGAGCTCAGAGGATGGAGAGAGGAAGGTGGGAATGTGGCTGCTATGGGCCGGGCTGTCCCCAGGCGGGTGGAGCCTGGCAGCACTGCAGTAGGCTGTGGCTTTGGGTTACCAGTAGGTGCAGAAAAGCCGTTCTCTTGGGGCTGTGTGTTTTCCAGGTGTGAAGTTAAGCATTTTAGGAGCATAGCAGTGTTGTAGTATCTAGAAGACAGTTACCTCAGTCTGCTGGGGCTGTCATAACAACATAGCATAGACAATGTGGCTTAGACAAATTTATTTTCTCACAGCCCCAGAGGCTGAGAAGTCTGAGATCAGTGTGCTGGCAGCTGTGGTTCCTGGTGATGCCTTTCTGGGTTGCAGGTGGCCACCATCTATCTGCGTCCTCACATGCTCAACCAAGATCTCTCTCCTTCTTCCCTTATAAAGCCATCAGTTCTGTTGGATTATGACCACACCCTTATGACCTCCTTTAACCTTAACTGCCCCCTTAAAAGCCTTATCTCCAAATACAGTAACAATGGGGGTTAGGCCTTCAACACATGGATTTGGGGAGACACAGTCCATTCCATAAGAATAAGACATGGGGAGGTTAAATAAAGTCTTTAATGAAGATAAATCAGAACATTTAAATAAATAAATAATTCCTGCTGGTAGTAAACTGAGCCTGGCCTAAATTAATTTGCTATTTTTTTATTTGTTTGTTTTGGGGTGTTTTGTTTTGTTTGCTTTGAGACAGAGTCTCGCTCTGTTGCCCAGGCCAGAGTGCTGTGGCTGTGCATGCCACAACGCCTGGCTAATTTTTCTATTTTTTTTAGAGACAGGGTCTCACTTTTGCTCGGGACTGGTCTTGAACTCCTGAGCTCAAAGGATCCTCCCACCTCGGCTTCCCAGAGTGCTAGGATTACAGGCATGCTATTTTTTTTCCTTTACTATCCCTATTAACTAAGATTGTGGGTATATGTGACTGTCATATAAGTTTGTAGTTTACAGTAATTTTTCATAGTCCTGTGGACCAGCGCTCCTCACCCCTACAATTCTCTACCACTGATAAAATGTATTCATGAGCTCAAGGGAGAAGATGTGATCCAAAGGACAGGCTGAGATCCTCAAATTTGATACCTAATAGCGCATGATCTCACCTCTTTTGATTCTCATGTTAATTTTCAATTATACTTATTTTACATGTGAAGAAATAGAGTTTCTACAAGTTAAGCAGATTGCCTAAAGAAGTGTCGTGGGGAGGTGCAAAGTCTGTGTCTGGAGCCAAGCTTACATCTTCTGATTCTTAAGCCTTATTCTTTGCATGTTTTCACCACCCATGATGAAATGCCCTAAGAAAATAACCACCTTCAGCAGAATAGAAACCCTGCTCTTTATTCTTTACAGAAATATTGGCTGTCATGGGTACCTCATTTTCCTGAGAGGACTTGGAGTCCTCTGAAGGATTTGGAATTTGACGCCTCAGATGTGCCCAAGCACAGCTTTGTGGGTTTCCTCCGAGTGGCTGCTGAGGCAAGGACAGCTCAGACACCTTTCTGGCTCTAGCCGAGGTCAGACACCTCCGTCCACGTAGCTGGCTGGGCACCTACCCAGCAAAGCTTCCTGTGAGCACAGCATGACTTGGTCTAGTTCATTCACAGCTCCAGGTCTGCTTCCCATGTCCCTCGTGTAACCCAGAACTTCTCCACTACCACAACCACTGGTCCAGCTTTAACCCTCTTTGTATATTCACTCCTCTTCCTTTCTATGCCAGAGATTGCCATTCTCTTCATTATTTCCTTTCTTCTTGAGTACCCTCTCTCCTCTCACTTTATGCAGACAATATCTTAGCAACCCTCAAGTTGCTACAAGTCAAAATCTTAAATGACAAGTTCTCATGTGCACAGTGCTAGACAGTGGCAGACACCACCATCAGCTACCTGCAGACACTGATGAGGAGCTCTTGCCTCTAGGCTGGGGGAAAGGAGAGAAAGGACCCCAGGTCTGAGCCAGGAGTTCTCTTTTGGTGGGTGATGACATTTGGAACCAAGTGGGACCTGGGATATGAGTGCCTCAACTTTCTAAACAGTGTGATGGAGCCCACATCTTGTACCGTGAGCACGCCTCAATGCCATCATGAGCACACAAACCAAGTGTGGTGGGGAGAATGTGAGGGGGACGAGTGAGGGGAACCAGGAACGCTTCATAGAGGAGGACGCATTTGAGCTGGGCTTGAAAGACGAGTGGGGTGTCAAGAGGCAGAGGGGGGTAGTGTCAGGTCCTGCCCCAGCTATGCCAGGGCATGTGCTTTCCAGCCACACCTCGTCCGATTCCTTCCCTGTTCCCGCAGCTGGTCTCACCGCTCAGGTCTCTGGCACGCGTGTCCCCTCCTCTCGTTTTTCCCCTGTGACATCCCAGCCTGGAGGAGTGGCTGGGATAACTTGTGACTTCCAGCTCTCCTCCCCAGGGTGACATTCCGTTCACCCGGCTGGGGCACCTGGTGAGGATGCTGGCCGTGGGCTGCCAGGACCCAGTGCACGGCGTCTGTTCCTTGGCTGCCGCGGCCACCTACAACCTCTACTGTGTCCGCCTGCCGCAAAAGCATCTGCACAGCCTCTCTCGTCCCCCCTCCAACCTCCGCACACACTTGCTCCAGAAGAGCCAGGGCCTAGAATTTATCTGAGCACCTTATTTCTAGGGAGGGACCTGCCTCCAAACACCTGCAGTGACCTTCTGGGGACAAAATACCTGCTCAGGAAAGAGTTCTTTGGAATGAGTTCCTCCCTGTCTGGCTGAGCTTCATACTCGTCCCCAGTTCTGTCTCTGCTCTGAGGAAGGCAAAGTGGGGGTCCTTAGCCAGGGGCTGCCAGCTCCATTCCTCATGGTGATGTCCGCTCCTCCGCTGCCTGCCCCCGCCTCTCTCCAAGCCAGCGGGTAGCTCAGTAGTGCCTTGGGCTAGGACAGGTCTCCGAGAGGTGGGAAAGGGTGGCCCTAAGAAGCCTTCTGAGTCTCTGGGAGGTGGGCTTGAGGCCTTTGCTTCAGAGATGAGAAGGAAACAATGAGGGCTTGGGGGAAGCCTCGGAGGAAGAGGGTGAGAGTGAAGCCTGCAACACCTTCTATAACAGCAGCATTCGGATCAGCAAGGGCAGGGGACGCAGAGACAGAGTGGGGAGAGCAGGGGCCTCTCATTTACATAATGTTCTAGCCCCCTCGGCTGGGACTCTCGTCCCACCTGCCTTCCCTCTCCGTGACTGGCTGTGAAATTTTCCCTTGGGGGACTGGCCTGTGCGATGGAAGACGCAGGCCCGGGCTCCAAATGCTCTCCCTTGAGCATCCTGGGTCCTGAGCCTGCATCATGGCCTGTCCCCAGAAGCATTGGTCATGGTCCTGATGCTTCCTGAGCAATGTGTATCCCAACTCCTGCCCCAGAGAGGTGGCACTGAGGACCCTAACGCCAGCCCCCTCTCCCACTGCTCTGTCTCTGCAGCCTCTGACCTCTGAGCCCCACACCGCGCTGAGCTCAGCGTATCTGCCTCCCACCCCAAAGACTCTGGCTGTGGGGACAGTGTCCTCTGGGAGCTTGGCAGACAGCACAGGCCTAGGACAAAGGGCATCTTGCTCCCAAGGGGGTTCTCCCTCATTCCCTTCCTGGGGCGGGTGGTCCGGGCCATCTGAGGCAGGGTGCCCAGGCAAGCCCAGACTGACAGCCCATGTTGCAGGTGTTTGCAGACTACTTCACCCAGATCCAGCTCTGCACCCTGGTGCTGGAGGCCATGGAGGGCCTGACCGACAGCAAGGCTGAGTTTTCTCTGGCTCCCGCCCAGCTGATGAGCACTGTCATTAAAGAGCGGGACAGAGACATTAGTGGCACTGTGGCAAGAGCTCTGCCCTGTAAATCAGGAGCCCTGGGCTCACTCCTGGCTCTAGTACCAAACAGATGCGGGGCCTCCAGCAAGTCCCTTCTCCTCTGTTGGTTTTAATTCACTCACCTATAAAATGTAGGCTTGGACTAGATTTTCTCTGCGGTTCCACTGAGCTGTGACATTTGTAATCCTGAGCTCAAAACAGCCTCCCGTGTTGGGGTCTGGCTCCTCACTTACCAATAGCACGTGCAGGGCTGTAGACAGCTGGAATGGCTAAAAGCCCGAGTATGGGAGGCATTGCTGGGTTCATTCACCTTGTTCCCAAGGGTGTCAGGGCTTGGGCTGTGGATTGCAAATCAACATACTCATGGGGTGACTCTGATCTTTGAATGTGTTGTCTTTTCTTTTTTTAGTTTAACATGAAAGATTTGGCATAAAAATCTGCATCTCCCACTTTACTGAAAAAAATTAAAAATGTGGTCACCTAGGGTACCTGTCTGAGTGGCCACTGTCCCTTTTATAGATAGGGCCTGGGCCCCCTCAGACAGTCCTACTCTTGTTGAGTCCCCTGACACCCGTTGCTCTCACTCACTTATGTGACCTTCCTGGCTGGGGGACCGGAACTGGAAGGACACGCTGAGGAGGTCTGGATCACTGCACTGGAGTGGCCTTCCCAGGGCTCTGTGTTATGGGCTCAAGGGCCAGGACAGAGCCTGGGGCACCCCACCTCCAATGCCACTTTTCCCTGCAGTGCTGAGGGTTGAAATTGATGGAAAGTTGATCCCACTGGAAGGGGAACCCCTGGAGTGCCTGCAGAGCCCTGGCCTTCCGTCCCGGTGGACTCGCACCTCCTGAGTAACCTGGGGACTCATCTGCAAGCTCTGGGGCTGTGGGCAGGCATTTACTACAACAGCCTTGGTGCCAGCTTCTAGCATTTTTCTGTGGCCCCTGCTGGTCTGGCATCGTGTGCCCCAGAACTCTGCATTGAGAAGGGGGTCACAGGCAGGACTGCAACTAGGCCCCTTGAGTTGGGAGTTGGTAGAGGAGGAGGGTGGGAAGGAGGCATGGAAGGAGTTACGGGGAGTTCTCCTGGCTCTGCCCTGTAGGTTGAGGAAATTGTGGAGGGCATCTTTGAATGGCTCAACTTGAATCTGGAGCCCCACACAAAGGAGACCCTGCAGGCCACGTGCTCTCTGGCAGGTAGCAACACCTGCACTGTGGTCCCCATGCTGCTCAGCAAGCCCCTGCCTGGGACAGATACCTCCACCCTGGCCCAGGGGCACATTCTGTAGCCCAGGAAGCCCCCCACCACCACACCTGGCCCCAAGCCCCTCTTTCCCCGCCTTCTCTTTGATCCCAAGCCATGTGCATGATCTCCTCTCCATGTGCTCTGGCCAATTTCTCTTTGGTCTCACTCCCTCTGGTCCCTGAGAACCTGCTCTTCATGGGCCTGAGATCAGACTCATCCTAGGAGTGTGATAACCAGTGCCCATGACATTACTGTCCCTGGGTCTTGCAGCTCCACTCTGGCCCTGTGGAAGGTATTTGGCACCTAGCGAGACACCAGACTCAATGCCCTGCAGCTGCTCACGGACATCCTGGAAAAGACCCGCTCCCAAGAGGACGCAGTGGAGATGGACGCCCAGCCTGTGGCGGTCAGTACAGGGAGGAGGGGCCTAAGATGTCCCATTCTGGGAGCTTGGGGGCAGAGTTGTGGATCAAAGGGCTTGACCTCAGGGGTCAAGCAGGTACTGGGGAGAGGCAAAGAGTAGAGGGTTCACACTGGCTCCTCACAGGAGCACTTTAACCTCCTTTTGGAGCTTTTGGATCTAAGAATGCATGGTGGAGAAATGGTGGGGACTAATCCCATTGTATGAACAAGGAAACTGCCAGACAGGGTCACCTGCCAGACAGGGTCACTTCTGCTCTCTCCTGATTCTGGGGCTGGCCTCATTTTACAGGAAGTCTGGGGGTGTGGCCAGGGGCATAGGAGAGGAGGAGGTTTGGTGGTCTGGAGTTAGTGTGGACAAAGTAAGGCAGAAATCATCTTCTGCTGGACATATAGAGTCAGCTTCCTTTCCACTGCTAATGTCAAGTGAGCAGAAGAGGAAGCAGATTGCATGTGGGTGGCCCCTCATTTCTCTGGGGGTGAGGTGGGGGTGTTCAGTCTTTGGATGTTTCTTACAAGCCTGGCTCAGAGTGAGCTGTGCCTGCTGGGCAGTGACAGGGAGGGACAGGGTGGGTGACGTTCTGCAGGCTGTCCACTGCCTGCACTGCCACCCGCACCTCAGCATTTAGGAAGCCTCGTAAGGATGAAATCAGCTTCTTGAGAGCCTTGGACTTGTGGAAGAAGGCAGAGATCACGCACCACCCAGGGATCATGCAGCACTCTGGGGACGTAGAGCACATAGGCGGTGCCTAAGAGGAAGAGATGTGGGAATCATAGGGGCTGGACATGCCAAGGAAATGAAGGCTCAGGGGGCCAGGCAGCTTGAGGACACGCCTGGGGGGCCCATGCACTGGATGTTGTGATGTCCTGGGATGAGGGTGGGGGAGGTACTAACCCTGGGGCAACTGCGGGACCCAAGGAGGAAAAGCAAGTGCTTCAGGGACTCCCAGGTGGTCCCACTGGCCCTCCCCCACTCTTACATGCTCTGGGTGCAAGGCCAGGTTACCGGTTTCCTGCAGGCCCATTTCCTCCATGATGAGATTGGGATCCTTGATCCGCTGGGTTAGAGCGCCCAGAGAGTGGCGCCTCAGGGTCTGTGCCACTGATGGTGCCAGAGAGCTGAGGGGCAGCACACCACAGTTACAGACGGGGAGAGGTCGAGGGGACCCTGCGCTCCCCTCCAGCCCTCCCTCCACCCCTGCTCAGGCAAGGACTGCATCCAGCTGAGAGCAGCGGCAGATCTGGTCACATGGGGAGGAGGCTATGGGGAAGGGCTCGGGGCTAGTGCTGGTAAGCCTTGAATTTGGAGCCTGATTCTGGGACGACTAGAACTGCTAACCCATTCCCAGCTCTCCTGGCCTCCTGAGCCTGTCTGCTGACGTGCCAGGGAAGGGAACCCATTTGAGATGGCCTGATTCTCTTTTTTTCTCCTTCCTGGGACAAGTGAGCTAACATCCTGTTAAACAGGCAGTCCCTCAGCTACAGGAAGGGCACAGCTGCTGCTGTTGGGGTCTCCCCAGCTCTCATCTGGGCATAGAAAGCCCCGGCCAGGATCTTCCTACCCTCACCCATGCTGCAGAGGTACTTCTGCACAAGGCTCGTGATTTAGTGAAGAAATGAGGCATCGCACGTCTTTACCATTTCTCTGACTTGGGACACAGGAAGCAAGCAGTTGCCAGGTGTGGGGGAAGTGGCCAGGGGCCAGTGTGCACACAACTGGGAAGACACGTGGGCTGAGGAGTCAAGAGAGCAGAGAGCTAGGAGGTGGGGGAGAGAGGGTAGAAGGCTACCATTTTTGAGTCCTGGGGCTTGGGAAACTGGCGTCAGGGATCAGAGTGGTGCCAGGGACATGGGGATGTGGTTCCACCTTGTCAGGTCTATGACTATGTATGGAAAGATTTGGAGCCAGACAGGAGTTCCCAGCACTGATGGTCATTTGCATAGGACACCTTCAAATGCAGCTGCCAGTACCAACTGCACTACTTCCAAAGCAAAACTGAAGGCCACCACCATTGGGTTTGTGAAAAGAAAAGGACAAAAAGATGAACAAGGTGTTATGCCCTGGGTTGCAGTCCTGTGCTGGCAGGTTGGAGACAGTTCTCAGATATGGTAGCTGGGTTTTGCTCTGCTGCTGACAAGCAGTCATGACTCTATGGCCCCGTCTCCAATTGCCCATCCCCTCACCCCTTCACCCAGGCCCTCCTCCAACCACACAGTCCTATGAAAGACACTACAGGGATGTCCTAGTGGTGGTTTCCAAATTGTTCTCGCACTTCACCTCCATGCCTAATCAGACTGTCTCTCCTTTATTGGCTTCATTTGTTTTCATTTTCATTTCATATTTCACTGAAATCAAAGGTTCTGAGATTAATAAAAAGCATGACAACCACTTATTTAGGAGTTCAACCCCTACTTCACAGGTGAGAAAACTGAATTCCAGTAGGGACTTGCACAAGATGGGGCAGCTAGTGAGGAAGTGAAGTCAGAGGCCAACAGGCTGATTCAAATGGCCAACCCTGAGTGCAGAGGGTGACACAGTCCTGGTCCTGTCGTCTGCCATCCTGGGGATGGGATGACCGCAGCAACACCCATTTTGAGCTAGTGCGCACCTGCTAGCTTTCTCTTTGTTTTTGCCATTGAAGGACTGATAAGGAATCGTTGTCTGTTTAGCCATTGTGCTGTAATGTGCACGTCCAACTTGTTAAAAAGTCCACCTCTGTTCAGGAACTCTCTTCTGTCCTACCATGCCTCTATCATTTGGCACTGTGCCTAGCTCGTGATAGATGCTCATGACATATTTGTTCAGTTAATATATAATACACTCCTGAAAGTATACAGAACTTAGCTGTTTGTGGACATTATTCATTCACATAAGCTAACATAGACTTAAACAGTTTTATTCACAGCAAAACTAGGATAAAAATATGCATTTTTAAAAATGTGGCATGCTTAACTCTTAGAAGGGAAGAAAGTTACAAGCTGTAGATGTGGTCCATGGTAGAATTGAAGCCATGGTGTTGGTCGCCCTGGCCCTGTGCCTACATGAACTGACTTCTCAGCTCTGGGGGTCTAAAGAGAATCTCTGAGAGACACATCAGTGTGGTCTCCGCAGTGAGGAGGCAGGGCGGCCCGTGGAGCCTGGACACGCACACTGAGACGGGGGTGAGAGGCAGCCGGGCTAGGCAGGGCCAGGGAAGCCACCGTCTCCTCATCTCCGTTCTGTGCTCCGTGGCAGTACAGGGAGCCAGTGAGGATCACAGCCACCTCTGTCCTGGGCCACATGCTGGGGCGGGACGTGGAATATAAGCTAGGAGCCACAATGAAAAGGGAACTGTGTAAATTTCTGCTCCCGTTGCTGCTGAACATGCAGGAGGAAAACAGCGAGGTGCTCACGGTACACCGGTTGTCTCTGTCCTGGCCAGCCCAGGCCACTGCATGCCGCCTTGTGCCCCAGCAGAGCCCCTTCCCTTCGGCTCTCTCTTCACGAGCCCAGCCGTGGCTCCACACTCCACAGCCACCTCCTTGGCGTCCTCCTTGGGGCTGGCCCTCTCTTCGCCTCTTTGTCTTTTGTCTCTTTGTCCTCTTTCTGGAGAACAGGTCCTGGTGGCCTCTAGGCGGAAACATTCTGTAAGACAGTGCGAATGGGTGGCAACACGTGCCACATCCACACAACGGAATACACTAAGCCCTGAAAGGGAACGAACTACTGATACCACGCCATGAATGAACCTCCAGAACGCGTGCTAAGTGAAGGAAGTCTGCACAAAGGGCCATTTCTTATGTAAGTTCTGGACGGGCAACTGCACAGAGATAGCAGTAGATTGGCAGCTGCCAGGGAGGAATGAGAAGGGAACACACCGTGTGCGGAGGGCGTGAGGGATCTCACTGGGGAGAGAAGATGTTTTAAGGTTGATGTATGGTAGTGGGCGCACCATTCAGTAAAGTTACTAAAAATCATAGAATTATAAAACAAAACAAACAAAAAACCCTTAGTCATGTTCACTGTGTTCAGTTGGACACATTTTTTTAAAAAGCACTAAGAATAAAATTAAAATCATCTTTCATCATCCGTAGTTGGGGGAGAATTTCCTTCCAGGCTTTTCTCCATGTACAAATACTTTGTCAGCACCACTGCACTCCTGCTGGCAGCGAGGCTTTGTAGTGTGGCCATCTTGCCTCCTTCCTGACACCCCGTGTCCTGCGTCGTTAACTCTCCCAGGCCAATGCAACCTACAGTCACCGGGGGCAAAGTCAGGAAGTTTGGAAGCGGGCAGGGGTAAACAAAGTTAAGTGTGTATGCTCAGTGTGCTAGCCAATGTGCATTTTGATTCTGGAAGGGGAAGAGAGAGAGGGAGAGAGCGTTTCCGGGGGGTGCCTTCCATCTGTCCATCTGGATGCGCTGTCTGCTGCTGTCCACGCTCTGTGTCCTAGAAAGTGCCCTCTCCCACCAGCTCCCGTGCGCTCGGCTTCCTGCTGGGTTCACCGATGGGAGATCAGTGGGCAGGATGGAGGGAGGTCGGGGTTTTCATTCTCCAGCCCCCTCCGTGCTGTCTCTCTGTCCCCAGCCACAGCTCTCTCCTGAAGTCCCTTTGGGTTCCAGTAACTGCTCCCTCCCCTGTCCCATAGGACGGGGGTCAGCTCGCTGCTTGTCCAGCCCTGGGTGCTTCAGCCTCTCTGCTTGCTCCCTGCCCTGCTGCCCCCTGCCCTGCTGCCCTTCATGTGGTCGCTCTGATGGCCCCTTCCAGGGCCCTTCTGTTCCCTGCTGTGTGGCATGTCCTAAATGTACTTGACCAGGAGTTTCTCATGGAGGTCATGTGGGGTACGGCTAGGGAAACATTGTTCTCCAGCAGCCTTTTTAATGGCTGCATAATTCCCCATATTGCGTGTATGATGTTATCGTGTTTTTAACCTCCTACCACTGAGCAGTTGGTCACTGCTAGTATTTTTCACATCTTTGTGCAATGATTATGTCCTTTGGATAGATTTCTAGAATGGGCCAAGGGCACATCCACTTAAAGGTAGTTCTGGTAGATCTTGGACAGAGCTCTTGAAGCCTGCCCAGCCCAGGGGCAGTGGCCCTGCCAGCCTGAGGGCACCACACCCTGCACCTGGAGTCTGGGATGTTCAGGAATCGTTAAGAAGGCAGACCGTGGCTGTGGGAGCTGAGGACAGCAATTGGTTCGGAGGCCCCAGGCCTGTTTCGTTCTGGGACTTTGTGGATGATTGTTCTTAGCAAGTCCTGCCTGAAGTGTCCTGGCCCTTCTCAGCAAGAGACGTTTGAGAAACGAGTTTGAGTCCCAGCTCAGCCACTCCCCAGGAGCGTGACATTGGCCCGTCGTGGAGGCCCTTTTTTTTGGGGGGTAATTTACAATGTTTAATTTTGTATACAAGAGACTATACTATTTATATTACTTCTAAGTCAATTCTACATCAAATATGACCTTACAGACATACTGAGATGTGGCAACCATTGTGTCTCTTACAGGCAGTTGGCTAAGGGACACAGTTTTGAGGTTAGAACAGTTCTTCAAACAACTTCAAGTTTGTTAATCCGAGGTCTGGCCCTCAGAGTCGTGGGACGTGGGGCTTGCGCGGGATCAGATCGAGTAGTCTAAAGTGCCCGCCGCTTCGCCCAGCCCGTCCTGGGGTGAGACGCAGTGGCGCAAGTGTGAGACACCAGTGTGTCCGCCTTGTCGGAGCCGCACGCGCACGCATAAATAAGGGCTTGGTACTTTGTTGTCTGTGCGACTTTGCCTCCCCCGGCCCTGGCACCAAAGCGGCATTTGTCAACTCCCTCAGATGCACAAAGTGCTCCGTCTGGCTACTGGTGACTGTGAAGCCATTCAGGCTTAAAATATTTCTTAAAATGAAACTCTTGCCGTTCCAGTTTTTGCTTTTCTAGGGCAGCCTGAGGCTGACCTTTGCAACTGTCGCAGAGCTGCCCCGATGGGCACGTCCAGCGCCCGGACGGTGGTCCTGCTGCTTTGTGTGTGCCCAGAGTGGTCGTTTTGATCTTGGGCCGATCATTCGCATGAGTTTAATGTGTGGGTCCTTCCCTGTTCCATGGCGCAGCCGTGCGGGGCTGGCTGTCCTCCCACGGGTCCTGCGTCAGCATTCTGCACCTCGTCTGCTGCATTACGCTGGAGTCTCCTTCATTCCCCAGGCTGAGGGCTCTGTCTTATCTTTCTCCCCGTTGCTGTCTTGTGTGCTGCAGGAGCCTTTCTTTGGGACTTTCTTCTGGTAACAAAGGCCACCCTCCCTGTCCTGCTGGCACAAGGGAAGGTGACAGCAAGTGAAGAGTCACCACTTCTTCGCTTGCCTGGTAGTGAACGAGGTGCTGAGTCTGCACCATCTGCCTGTGCCCTCTCCCAGACTTTGCCAAGCACACCCAGCGTCAGCAGCTACATTCAGCAGGCGCCCACTCATTCCACCTGCCCACAGATGTGCACTAGGGCCTAGTTGGAGCCAGCACTGGGGCTCACCGTGCAGAAACATGTCGTCCCTCCGTTCACTGCTCACCCATTCAGCCAGCCGGCGCGCAGGAGAACCCTGCGTCAGCCCTAGCACTCACTCGCAAGCATCGGGACCTGCTCTTGCCGGCTGAAGCAGACACAGAAGTCGTTCCAGGATGCCAAGTGCTGCGCGTGTCTGGGAGGCCCAGGGGACCTGGCACAGGCAGGAACAGTGCCCGACCCAGTCGGCCGCTCTGCTCCCTGGAGACTGTGCTTCGCTGGACACCAGCTCACAGCCCACGGCTGCCCCTGCGCGCCGCGTCTCCGCTGCCCTCGCCAGGATGGAGGGCCGCGCCCTCGCCTGGCAGCCTTCCGAGGACGCAGTTCCTTCAGGGGAGCGTCGTCCCGGCAGGGCAGCCAGGCCCCATGCAGGCAGCACGGAGCCGAGACGGGGAGCTTCTCTGCTGTTCCTCAGGGAAGGGAGGGCTCAGGGGGAGGGATGTGCCCGAACTCCAGGCAAGGGGTCATGGCCAAAGTCACAACTCAAGCTCGCTGCCTCCCCCTCCTCCCTCCAGGCCTCCAGAGTCACGGGCCAGGCCACGGTCCCTTCAGTCCATAGCAGGCCATGCCCTGCATGTGGTAGCATCTGTTTACAGGGCCTTGGGCCTGCCTCCTTCCCCTGCCCATTAGGAATGTCCTCATCGGGTGGGAAACAGGGAGACACACAGTGTGATTCCTGAGGATGCCTGAATGTCCACTCACCTCCGCAGGATCTGCCTCAGAGACTCTCTCCTTGTTAGGAAGCATCAGAGCAGAGCTGCCTGCCCTGTCAGTGGGCTCTGGAGGCTGTGACATGTGTCTGCCTGCGGTTTCCAGGGGCCTGGCTTTGTCAGTGTAAATTGGAAAAATCTAGAGTAGTTGCTGGGCCTCCTGGGGTTGAGCCACCCGGACACTCATTTGTCACCTCCTCCTGAACGCTGCACACTAGTATCCAGGGAAAGGAGTGGTGTCCTGGCAGCTGGTGCCTCTGCGGGTGGGGGTGGGGGGGCTTGGAAATTGGGTTCTCCTTCCCTGGGCAGCCTGGGAGGTGCAGACCCCTGCCAGCCTTGTGAAACAGCCTCCTCCAGTGAGCATGTGTGCAAGGCTGGGTTAGAGGCAGAGCTGGAGGTCACTGAAGGGCACTGGGATAAGGGTAGCTGCCCTTCATTGAAGACCTGCCATGTGCCAGGCACGTGATATGTGTGCTAGTTCAGTGGCTCTTACTTATGGGGAAGCTGAGGACTGGGGAGGCAAGGCCACAGAGCCCAAGCAAGCCACTCGAGTGGTGTTCGATAGAGCCAGTGAGTCGGTCTCCCAGGCTGATGTTCATTCCCCAGGCTATGCTATTCCCCTGTCTCCCCAGGCTGAAGACTGGCAATCTGAGGCTCAGAGAGGTGAAGTGACCTGCTCAAGGTCACACAGAGAGCCTGTGACATTGCTGGGCTGAGACTCCTGAGTCTTCTACTACAGGATAGTAAATGACAGGCGGGTAATGTCCCTGCTCCACTGTGATGGGGCAGAAGGCAGGAGGGCAGGGCCAGAGCCCCAGGGAGTATGTGTGGGACTGGGCTCCGTGCAGGTTACCAGCTGCTGCCCGTGCTTTGTGAAAGTGGGAAAGAAAACTTCTGATGGAGCAAATGCAGCAAGCTCCAGAGTTGGCCTATCCTGGCTGGGATGTAGATGGGTTGCTCATTCCCTTAGGAGGAGGGAGGGAGCTGTGGCCTTGGACTACAGAATGCCTGGCCACCAGGCTGCTGGTGTTATAATAGAAACGCAAAGACCAGGCCTGCTGGAGACCCTTGCATGTGGTCCTGAGAGGGCACAGAGACAGGAGTGCACTGCAGTCGGAGCCTAGCCCCAGGATCTTGGAGGGAAGGGAAGGGCATTAGGGTAGGACCTGGGCTGCCAGAGAATTTCCCAGCTAAGCTGATCCAGAAGGAGCCTGAGGACAGCCTGCACGAAGAAGGTGGCACATACACGGGGCCTTGAGGACTGATTCTGCAGCTGTTCAGCAAATACTGGCTGTGCATTTGACTGGGCCCGGGCAAAGGCATACATTCCAGGGAACTGCAGTGCAGGCATGCTAACTTACCCATATTGGAGGGGAGGAGGGAGGGAGGGGTAGGGGCAGAGAGTGTGCAAGCGTGCTACTGGAATAGTGGACAGCATCTCCCTTCCGTTTCTCTTAACCTGTGCTTGCCCAGAGTGCATAAGATTCTGGAATGGAAAATTTTAGCTTCATGGCTTCATGGGCCGTGTGTGTGTCTCGCCTTCTGGGTGTGAGCCCAGTGTCTGAGGACACGTGTTTCAGCCCCTGAAAGTGAGCTGGCTGCCTCCTCTGGGGTCAGCCAAAGAGACGGCAGCTATCCCCTGATGACAAACAGCACCGAGGACACCAAGCAGCTGGAGGGAAGTGGGTACCCTGAGTCATCACTCCAGCTTTGGCAACTGCTACTTATGGCCAGTTCATATGCTGCTTCCTTAGGTCATTGGTCTGGGTGTGACTTTTGCCAACCCCACTGACTTTGAGCCTCTGTTTGGATCTGACCCCACTGCCCTGCCTGACTTGAGATGTGGCCTCCCCATCCTGGGGCAGCTCCCAGGCACTCCTCAGGCAGGGCAGTGAGGGCTAAGCCTCCCAAGAGGTGGACATGAAGCAAATTGGAAGCCAGATGGGGTTTGTGCAGGCGGCCTGGGGAGAGGGGCAGGGGAATAGGAGGGAGGGCGGAGCGGATGGGGCTGTCTGGAATCAGCAGACTGGTTGACTGTGGAGGGAGCTCAGCCACCTGCTTCACTTCTGAAACTGTTTGTTTCCTCTTGCAAAGCCATTAAGCCAGGCCTGGCTGTGGGGCAGGCACGAGCTGATCTGGGAAACAGACACGTAATGAATCCATGCAAGACCGCCCGGGCGGGACTAAGGCAGGTGTGTGTTTGAGCGGCTCGGGCTCTGGGGAGATGAAAGCAGGTGCGCCCGGGCGGGTTCCTGAGTGTGGGCTGTTACGGGAAATAGGAGTTCACCAGGTGGACGGGATGTGAGGAGGGAAGAGCGTGTGCAGAGCCGTGGAGGGGTCAACAGTGAGGTCAGGGTCTGAGAGCAGTTCTGGGATCTGGGATGGAGAAGACACTGGTGGCCCTGCGTGTCCTTTGGAGTGGCCACTTTTCCCTGCAGCAGTGGAGGCGCCAAAGGGTGTGTTCCAGGCAGTTACATGGAGAGGATGTGACCCCCACGTCACTGTCCAGCCTGCCCTATTCGATTTAGCTTTGAGTGGCTGTTCTACACCTAGCTGCTATGCAGTGTCCAGCCACTTGTCGTTTTACTACACCCATCTGGCCACCCACCCACCCAGTCCTTACCACGTTCCAATCACCACCTACTTATAAAACCCAAATTGTAAAGCTGAATTATTTTGGAAACTGATTGGGATGTACACCCCCTCCAGTAAGCTCAGATGGCGCTGGGCTTAGGCTAGGGACGAGTCAAGCTGTGGTTAGCGAGGACACGAGCGGTGCCAGGAGCTGAGGACGCTGCTTCGGGGCCCACATTTGCCCACCAACCCACCCACCCACCCACCCAGGACCTCAGGTGCGCAGAATGGAGCCATCGCAACTCTTGGTCCATGCCTGCCCCATTTATTTATTATGACAGTGCACAAATACACACCCAGTGTGCACTCACCACCCACGCCGGGAGCTAGGGCAGTGTCGGCAAGCTGCATCTCCTCACGCGCCCCGCCTCCGCACCCACGGTGGCCGCCTCGGGTCTTGTGTGTAACCTGCCCTGGTTCTGTTTTTGTTTGCTTTCTTAAATAATGCATACAAAAGGTTTTTTTTTAGTTTTGCCTATGATTTTCAAACGTTTAATTAAGGTATATCGTGTGTATAATGAAAGGCGCACATCCTGGCTGCGCGCTTGTTGAGTTTCACGTTCATACGCGCTTGTGGATGTGACCGTGTCTAAGTATCTCCCGCTGAGATGAAGATTTAAAGTCCCAGGATGCTCCCCGTGCCCCTCCCAGTCAGTGTCGCCCAACCCCAACCACTGCCTTGATGGGCTCCGTACGGCGTCTACACGGAGTCAGACAGCGTCTAGTCCTCCGTGTCTGGCTTCTTCCACGCACCGCCTGCGAGACCCACGCGTGTCTGTGTGGTTGTGGCTGGTCCACTTCACTGCCCTCCAGAGCCCCCTGCCTTCAGCATGCGTGTCCGCGCGGGTCTGTACTAGCAGGAGACATGTCAAGGAGATGCAGTGTCCAGCTTTTGTGGACAGTTTTCCAAATAGCGCTTTGCGTTCCCCCCAAAAAGGAAAGAGAGTTCCTGTAGGGCCACAGTCTCCGCAGCACTTGGTGTCGGTCTTGTTAATTTTAGCCACGCTGGTGGCCGAAGGGTGTTGTGCCACCGCGGCTTTCATTTCATTTGCACCTTCCTAATGACTAAGGACGCGGAGCATCTTGTCATAGTTCTCCCAGCTGTTGGACTTTCCTCTTTTGTGAAATGTCTTCACAGAGGTCCCCCTTATCCTCGGGGGACGTGTCCCAAGACCCCTAGTAGAGGCCCGAAACTGTGGATAGTTCCAAATGCTGCTTATCCTATATATATATATATATATATATGCACTACATTTTGTCCTGTACATGCACACCTGTGATAAAGTTTAGTTTATGCATTAGGCACAGTAAGATTAACCACAATAATCCACAGTAATCAAATAGAACAATTATAACAATATTATTAAGTACAGCAAGGGGTCCCTGAGCACTGGCACTGCGAAGCCACTGCAGCTGATTGGATAACCCAGCCGGCTGAGTGACTAATGGCCGGTGACGTGGTAGACGGCACAGAGAAGCTGCATAAACGGATGACCCGCACCCTGTGTGGGACACAGCAGGGTGGTGAAAGTTTTGTTATGGTACTTAGAATGGTGGCAACTTAAAACTTATGAATTGTTTATTTCTGGAGTTTTCCATTTAATATTTTCAGAGCACAGCTCACTTCAGGTAACTGAAACTGAGGAAAGCGAAACTGCAGGTAAGGGGGGACCACTGCTTACTTTCTATCTGGTTGTCTTTTTGTTTCAGAGCTAGTTGTGGGAGGGTTTTTAACATACGTATTATGGATGGGTGCTTTGTGAGATTTGTGTAATGTGAATATCTTCTCCTACTCTGTAGTTTGTCTTTTCATTGTATTATGGTGTTTTGAGGAACAGAATTTCTTAATTTTACGGTAATCCAATATATGTCTTTACATCATCTTGATACACACATTCTTTCTTGGTGACATGTGATGCAAATATCTCCTCCCAGTGTGTAGTTTGTCTTTAAGGTTTCTTTTGACACCACTTGCTTTCGCGTTTACTCTCAAACAGATTCCAAAGCACGCGCCAGGCACGGTGCCAGGCACAGGGGGCGTGTGGCGACCAAGACCCAGCACCTGCCCCAAGACACGTGCAGGCTGTAAGGGGACGACAAGGGACTCAACACAGCATCTCCGGGCCATACGCATGGTCCCGGGAAAACCCCGGGCACTGTGGACGTACAGAGGAGGATCCCCAACCTTAGAATATGGGGAATATGGGTGGCTTCCTGGAGGAGGTGACAGCTCAGCTGACCCTGAAGGATAGAAAGAGGCAGACAAAGAGGGGAAGAAGGATCCAGGCAGAAAAAATTACTCACGTAAAGGGCAGAAAGGTCTGGAATTCCCTTTCTCCATCTCCCTGTGTATTCCAGCCCTCTGCAGGCAGCCCCAGGGTGACCCAGGGCTGCAGCACTGGGCCAGAGTGTGACTTGGGAACTCGGTTCCCACTCCTGCTGCAAACAGAGCCAAGCCTGGGTGTCCTGAGGAGGACGACCACAGCCCCCAGCCTCCGTGCCTCCTGCCGCCAGCCTTAAGACACAGGAAGAGGGCCTATGTCCCAGCCCCAGAGACCCAGGCCTTACGCTTTGCCCAGTCCCAGGCACAGTGGGGAGAGAGCCCAGGATGCACACTCGTCCTGTGGGAGCACACAGAGCACCTGCACAGAGCTGCCGAGCACATGTGAGGTGAGGTGCGCTGTGCAGACACAGTCAGGAGGAAGCACAGCAGGAACATGTAGAGAAGGACAGGGGGAAGGAAGGGACAGATAAACAAGGAACCCAACATGGACTCGCAGTTACATAGGACAATGTTCTTCGGAGGAGGTGAAGTATCATGATTCTAATAACTTATTCTTTAGCAAAAAAGTATGTAAATAAGTACTTAATTGAATGTTCATAGTAGAAGGCTAAAACATGAAATTGCTGTTTTTGTAGGTTGAAATGACTGCATATTGATAATGTTATTTGGGTCAACTTAAAGCTCTTTTTCAGTTTCTCTCTCTGAAAACATTTGTAATAAGATGTTAGAAAAGAAAGAATTCCACCTTGAAAAATGACACCCAAAGTACATAATGAAATTTCCTCATCATTGTTTCCCTGCTCTAAAGCAACTTAATAAGAACTCCAATTGAAGAGCTGAAAAATTATAAGATTAAAAAAAATCAGGTTGAGATGAAAAAGAAGATTGAACACCTAAGGAAGGAATTGAGAATCAAAGCAGGATTATCAAGGAGCTAATAAATGAATTAGGTACAGTGAGGAATAGAATATATACTGCAGAATTGAAAAAAAGTCAGGGAAGACTCAAGCACCGTGGATGTGGCTGAGAGAAGGAGCTGGTTGGTAGAAGGCAGTAGAGGAAACCACATGGCACAGAGGAAAACACGATGACCACGTGAGCACAAGCGGTATTCCTGAAGCTGGGAGGATGACAGTCACACAGAAGATGCTTATTTCTGAACTGGAAATGCAATTTCAGCCTTAGGGCACCAGACCAAAGAAAGCCACAATTTACCACCATTAATCCCAGAAACCAATGACTTAGCAGGACTAGTTGCTGATTTTGATTTTTCTAATTACTCTCCTAAGTCATGCACAGCACATTCCACCCCATCCCCTGCCCGTGACAGCCCTGGACAGCAGCTGCCAGATATAAACAAGCCAATACAGGCTGTCTTTCTAAAACCACTCACCTGATAGAATTAAACACGACTATTCTTGTTCTGATGCGTGGGGCAGCTTTACTGCCTCGTGGTAACCTCTCCTTTCCTGCCTCAGTGCCAGGGGACAGCACTCCGCTGCTGCCGAGTGATATCCCGTGTGTGGGTGGAGAGCCGGTGTCCCCTGACGTGCAGAGTCCATGTGCCCTCGTCCCCTGCTGACAGGGACAGGAGACAGGCATTAGTGGGCCTGGCCTGTCTGCCGTGCCCCTGGATGTGCGCTCTAGAACAAACGCCGAAATTCTGATGGGAAACTGCCCGTGATTCAGAATGACCCGTCCTCCGTATGATCGATCCTTGGATTTTATCGACTGTGGCTCCATCTCCAAGCTCTGGGCAGCCCTGGGGCC
>VSMD01091068.1:0-53182 GCA_008750895.1 Mirza zaza | reverse complement strand
CCGGGCATGGTGGTGCATGCCTGTAGTCCCAGCTACTTGGGAGGCTGAGGTAGAAGGATTGCTTGAGCCCAGGAGTTCGAGGTTGCTGTGAGCTAGGCTGACGCCACAAATTGATTCTGAGACCTAGCCTGAAACTGCAGAACAACAGAGATAAAGTGTTAAAAGCAACTAGAGAAAAAAGACAGGTTACCTTCTAAGTAGCCATAGTCAGACTGACTACTGACTTCCTACCACTGACTATGAAAGCCAGAATGTGGTCTGTCTACCTAGAATTTCTAAAGCCGGCAAAAATATCTTCAGAGAATGAAGTGAAATCAAGACTTTTTTTTTTAGATAAACAAATACCGGGAGACTTCAGGTCTAGCAGACCTGAAGGAATTCTAAGGGACATTCCTCAGGCAGAAGGAAAATTTGACTTCATTAAAATTATGGCCTTCTTAATTTTAGAGTAAAACAAGCCATGAAATAGGAAAATTGTAGCCTATATAACCAAAAGATTAATTATATTTGAATATGTAAGGAATTCCTACAAATCAAAAAAAAAGACAGCTACACCCAAATTAAATTAAAATGGCTGACAATGCCAGGTATTAGTGAGGAAAAAAGCAATTGGAAACTGTCATATATTGCTAGTAAGAGTATAAATTCAAATTAACGACTTTGAAAAACCATGTGGCAGCATCAAAATTAAATATACAAAATCCCTATTGACCCAGCAAATCTATCCTGAATAGGTAACGAACAGAAATGGGTGGTTTTGCTCATCAAAAGATACGGATAAGAATGTGCGTGGTAGGCCAGGCACAGTGGCTCACACCTGTAATCCCAGCACTTTGGGAGGCCAAAGTGGGAAGATCGCTTGAACTCAGGAGTTCAAGACTAGCCTGGGCAATGTAGTGAGACCCTGTCTCTACAATGAAAAATTAGCCAGGTGTGGTGGTGAGCACCTATAGTTGAGCACCTATAGTCCTAGCTACTCCGGAGGCTGAGGCAGGAGGATTGTGTGAGCCCAGGAGCTTGAGTTTGCTATGATGACGCCACTGCATTCCAGTCTGGGTAACAGAGAGAGACCCTATTTCTAAAAAATAATAATATACTTTTAAAAAGAATGTTGATAGTAGCAGAATATTCTTAATAACTAAACACAGGAAACAACCCACATGCTTATCATTTGAAGAATGGATAAATTGTGTTATATTTATACAATGGAATACTACAAAGTAATGAAATAAAATGTACTGCTCCTATACAAGATAGATGAAACCTACAGATGTAATATTAACTGAAAGGAGGCAGACACAAAAGTGCTTACTCTGGTGATAGAATAGCAGTTACTTTTAAGGCAATAAAAATGGAGTATAAGGAGGCCTTCTAAACCAGTGGTCCCCAGCCTTTTTGGCACCAGGGACCAGTTTGATGGAAGACAGTTTTTCCAAAGACCAGGTTGGGGGTGGGGTGCGCAGAGCTTTGCAGCCTGAGGGTTGGGGACTTCAAAAGTACTAAAAATGTTTGATATCTTGAACATGGAACGTTATAATCAATTATGTGTCAAAATTCCTATATGCAAAGTTTGTGAACTTAATAAACACTAGGAAGAAAATAGGCAAAAAGTCTATTCATAAAAAAACAGTCTTTGGTTGTAAACATTGTGAATGTACTTAATTCCATTGAATTATACATATACATATGTGCTGGTTAAAATGGTAAATTTTATGTATCTTTTATCACAATAAAAAATAGAAGAGGAAATAAGACATTTAAAAAATAAGGAGTAACCAAAGGACCAATAAACAAAGATTTCAACTTCATTAGTAATACAGTCTAAGTAATATGGTCTAATTGCAGTCTAATACAGTCTAAGTAATACAGTCTAATTGCAGTCTAAGACTGCAAAAATTAAAAGTCCAACAATACTGAGAGCCTCCTATACACTTCTATTGAGAGTATAAATTGATACACCCCCCTTGGAGAATAGTTTGGTATTATCTAGTAAAGACCAGGAATTCCACTCTGAGATTTGTTCTTTAGAGAAACTCAGGCACATATGTACCAGAATACAAGAATGTTCGTAGCAACATTGTTATAATAGCCTAAAACTGGAAGCAACCCAGATGTTTATCAACATTGAAATGGGTAAATGAACTTATATTATTCTGTATCAGAATACTATCCAGTTGTGAAAATAAGCAAATTACAGCTACATGGACAATAATAATGTTAAGCCAAAGAGATATAAAACTTATTACTGTAATAAACTCCATATTGCTACTCCCCCCCTTCTTCCTTCACAGAAATCATTTGCAACTGGAGGGGCCAAAAATTCAAATCAAGGTTTTTTTTCTATGACAGTGGGGGCCTGTCTTTTATATTCATGGCTGTATCCCCAATGCTTAGGACTGTGACTGGCACGTGATAGGCATTATGAAAATGAATGTTCAGGTAGCAGGGATATTCTCAGAGAACTCTAAGGATGCCATGCAGATTCTGGCTACAATATGAAAGCATATAGAAAATCTTTCCATTATGACACCAAGAAAAATCCAAGTAATGTAAAAATCACACTTATTCTAGGGGTATTAGAATAATTTAGCACTGTTTAACAAATCGCCTCAAAACCTAGTAGCCTACAACAGCCATTTATTTATTATAGTTACAGATTCTGTAGGTTGTAAATTCAGATGGCTGTGGTGGGGGATGGCTTGTCTTTGTTTCCACAACACCCGTGGTCTCTCGGGCTAAAAGAACGGAATACTGGGGACCAGATCATCTGAAGGCTCACGCTTATGTCTGTTGGCTCAGACCCTAACTGGAGCTGTTAGCTGGAACACCTACATTTGGCCTGGGCTTCCACACAGAATGGTGACCAGGTTCTGAGGAGGAACATTGCAAGAAAAAGAGGGAGCCAGGCTGAAGCTGTGTAACCTTTTTTTGTTTTTTGAGACAGAGTCTCTGTTACCTGGGCTAGAGTGCCGTGGCGTCAGCGTAGCTCACAGCAACCTCAAACTCCTGTGCTCAAGCTATCCTACTGCCTCAGCCTCCTCCCAAGTAGCTGGGACTACAGGCATGTACCACCATGCCCGGTTAATTTTTTCTATATATTTTTAGTTGGCCAATTAATTTCTTTCTATTTTTAGTAGAGATGGGGGTCTCACTCTTGCTCAGGCTGGTCTCGATCTTCTGAGTTCAAACAATCTGCCCGCCTTGGCCTCCCAGAGTGCTAGGAAGTCATAGCACATGTTAAGTTGCATTGTTGTCATCAAAGCAGTCACAAAGTCCCATCCAGGTTCAAGGGAAGGAGAAATAGATGCCACCTCTTGCTGTAGAAGAGCATATGGGACTAAAAGTATTGCTGTGACCATCTTTGGAAAAATATAATCTGTCATAATGAGACTGTTAAAGCATGAAAGCCTTGGAACCCTCATACATTGCTGGTGAGAATGTAAAATTGTGCAACTTCTATAGTTTGGTGGTTCCTCAAAAAGCTAAACATAGTACTTCTACCAAATGACCCAGCAGTTCTACTCCAAGGTATTAATAGAATACCCAAGGGAATTGAAGAAAGGAACTGGAACAGATACTTGTATGCCAGTGTTTATTGCAGTATTATTCACATGCCGAAAAAGGTGGAAACTACTCGTCAACAGATAAAATGATATATAAATTCAATGAAATATTTCTCAATCATCAAAAGGGATACAGTTCTGATTCATGCTACACATGGATGAATCTTAAAAACAGTATGCTAAGTGAAATAAGCCACAAAAGGACAAATATTATATTAAATGATTCCACTTATATGAAATATCTAGAATAGATCAATTCATAGAGACGGAAAGTAGATTAGAGGTTATCAGGGACTGAGGAGGAGGGAATGGGGAGTTATTGCTTAAGGGTTATAGAATTTCACTTTGGGATAATGAAAATTTTAGAAATAAGTGGCGATGTTTGTCAAACATTGCAAATGTAATTAGTGCTACTGAATTGTACACTTAAAAATGGTTAAAATGGCAAGTTTTATGTTATATGTATTTCACCATAATTTTTAAAAATTGATAGTGATATACCAAAAACCATTGAGTTTTATACTTTAAATCAGTGAATTGTAGGTACGTGAATTATATGTATCCCAATAGAGCTGTTTTTAAAAAGTCAGATTAGAGTTCTGAAAGACTTGCAAGTGCAACAGTAATTTGTTTGGCATAAATGTCCTGTTACCCACTGCCCTGCTTTTGCTAGGGGAAAAAAAGTAAAACTAAAAAGCAGAATTTGCACAGTCTTCCATTCTCCCGTGGCCCAGAACTGTTGGGTCTAAAGGTGATGCCACAGCCCAGCTGCCTCCTGACTCCAAGCTTAGACACTTATAGACAAATAACTTAAACTCTAACCAGAGACACTGTTGGGCTAACCAGTAGTGAGCTCGGTCTTACCTCTGTGACTCAGTTCCAGATCAACCCATAGTAAAATCTGAATAATTACCTCCTCACTGTAGTCTACAGATAAAAGAGAGCTCTCACTCTCCGGAAGAACATTGTTCTTCAGTCACCACTGTTACTGTATATATAAAGTCCAGTAAGTCCCACCCCAAAATTATGAAACATACAAAGCAACCAAAAAGGGGGGGACCCACAATTTAAAAGTTAGTAAAAATCAACCTATAGGTGACCCAGATTTGAGCTAGAGACAAAGACTTTAAAATAACTATTGTCCTCAAGGATTTACAGGAAAATATTGAAAGAATAGTCGAATAAGGAATTTCAGCAGAAAAATGAAATTTTAAAAAATAAAGTCTTGATCTGTATTTAATGTTTAAATTCAGTATGTAAAATAAAAAATGTTTAGAAAGGCTTAGCAGAGTGAATACTACAGAAGAATAGTGAACTTGAGGACATTTCAACAGAAATTATTCAAAGTGAAGGTCAGGCTGGAAAAAAATTGGACAGGGTATTGGTGACCTGTGCAGCAGTATCAGGCAGTCCAACATATGTGTAATCAGAGTCCTGGAAGGAGAGGGGTAGAATAAATTTAACAAAAGAAGTACAAAACTTAAGCAGTGTCTAGCTGACCAATAGGACTGACATCAAAAAGAAGAAAAAATAACTTCATGAATACTATAAAATGTTGAAAAGAAATTAAGATCTAAGTAGATGGAAAGACATCCTATGTTCATGGATCAGAAGATTTAATATTTTGTTAAGGAGCAGTACATAGCTCATAAATTGTAGAACCAGGACTGAAACCAAAATCTGTCCAAATTAATAATTCATGCAGAAATTAGTGGTAAAACAGAAGTGGCTATGCTCACAGAGCTTCTATTTGATAAAGGAGATCAGTCTTTAATTTCAGAGAGTGTTAAGTACTATGAAGAAATAAAGCTTGTGATGGTAATCAGGGAAGTTAGTTTAAGTTAGATGGTCAGGAAATGCCTCTCTGAAGAAGTCCCATGAATGTCTCTCTTTTCTTTTTAAATTTTGTTTGTTTGAATCAGGACCAGATAAGGGCCACACATTGAGATTGGTTGATCGGTCTTTTAAGTCCCTTTATCTGTAGATTTCCCTCTCATGTTTCTCCATTTTTTATTTTTCCTCATGGTTCAGTTGTTGAACAGAGCTGGTCATTTGTTCTGTGGAGTTTCCCATGATCTCGTTGCTGACTACATCCTTGTGGTGTACCTTCCAAATTAACTTGGTCCTTGGTCCTCTTTTACTTTCTGTGAAGTATTTGGCTTAATGAGAGTCAAGTTTGATTTTTTTGGCAATATCATGAGGGTGGATCTTGAACACTTACTCCTTATTCAGTGATATTAAGGAATTATTAAATTTTTCTATTGTAATGGTGTTGTGTTTATAGTTTTATAGATTTGTACTGGAAAATCAGTACGTGAATGATAAGATGTCTGAGATTCACTTCATTCTAATAAAGCATGAGAGGAAATGGAGGGCAAAGATAAAACCCGACTGGCTATGAGCTGATCACTGTTAAGGCTGGCTGATGGGTGTGTGGAGGGTTCATTATACTCTTCTGTCTCCTTTTTGTACATATTTGAGATTTTCCATGATTTTAAGTTTTAAAACCTATTATATATCACAGTTAAATTGAATGGAATTCTCACCCATTTATGAGGATGCAGTAACTATCAATTCATATTTACTTCAGTAAAGTATATTAATTATCTGCTCTATTCATTTCTATGGGTAGCCTTTATCAAATCACGTTATTAAAATTAAGCTGAGCCATCTGAATTGCTGGTTTTTTGTGGGGCAGAATATTCATATATTGGCAGTTTCCTGTGTTTCAGCCTGACACATGGAAGTCAGCCAAACAATCAGATCCCTTCTACATACAAGCATCAGTTGTCATGTCTCTCTTCCTTTCAATGACAGTTTACTACTTATCAAAGCCTACGCTTTTATGATTGGATTGGATTCCTAGCTGTTACTCATCATTAAATGGTTGTAGTGAACTGTTACTGTGTTTTTTTTTTTTTAGAGAAATATAAAGGAATAAAAAGGTAGACTAGCAAGTACATTAAGTACATTGCCATGAGGCAAAAAAATAAGCTTGCCATGTTCAAGGCAAGAAAGACAGACTACTGAGTGAGGGAGAGGGTGATAAAAGATGACGTGAGAGAGATAGGGGATAGATCCTGTAGGGTCTTTTAGAATTTATAAAAAGGGGTGAAAGGATCTCACTGCCAGTTCCAGTAGTACTCTAGCTGCTGTGTGAACACAGACTATAGTGGAAGCAGAGACCAGTTAAGTAGTTGTACAGTCCAGGCAAAGGGTTGGGTTTAGGTGGCTCAGACCAGACTGAGGAGGGGAGTTGATGGGGGGATGTTTTGGAAGTGGCCCACTAGAGGTTTGACTTTTGTGAAGATTAAATGATTACTTAGAAAGAACTTAGAAAAGTGCCTAGCACATAGAAAGTGCTTGATTGTTGGTTCATTATTATTGTTAAAATACTGAACAGCAACCATTTTTTGATCATGTATTCTATTTCAGGCACTGTTCTAAAGAGTATTATGTTTCTTACTCATTTAATTCACTCACCATTTTGAGGTGGGTAGTTTATTATCCCCATTTTACAGTAGAAGTCCGACACCACCACTCTGTCCCCCGTTTGAAGGGGGCTCCTATAAGTTCCTGTGCACAGCAACCCGTTTCTGAAACCTGTCTTTATTCTGCATTATCAGCCAAGGTGATAACACACTTAGCTAATGTGAATGGCCCCTGAAATGTAGAACTGATTGTTCTTAAAGAACTAGTTTCCAAACAGAAATCAAGTGTCTGGTGCCTGATACAGCTTTTGAGTCAGCATCTGCCCCTAAGTTAGCATTATCCTCTAAGCATAAGATTTACGAACTTGGACAGAATTCAGCTGTGGTCATCATTTCAACAGTGGAGCTAATTTAAGCTTATTTCTGCAGCACTGGGAAAGTCATTATGAAATAAAAGTGCTTAAATTGAGAGAAAGACAATATAAATCACTTATCCATTGCTGATGAGTTCAGCCAAACACTGGAGGAATCAGAATAAGTGGTACTCATAGTAGCCTCTAAATGTTTCTAAACTTTTCTATTTAGTGGCTCTCTTGTGGAGTTGGTTTCCTGCTCCTGGCATTGTGTCAGAAACTTCAGGCAGCAGGGCAGATAAGCATTGCAGGTTCTCACCTACCATAAATCATGTTTTCAGAGAACTGCAAACATAGAATAGCTCGAGAACTTCTGATTTGTAGGAAGTCCCTGTCCAGAGTCCAGCTGCTTTTGTGGTCGTTAGAGCATCCATACCAGAACTAATCAGAATTCTCTTATATTTTCCATTTGTACCAGCTGGGAGCACCTCCTGCCCACGGATGTGGCCTCCCATTTTCTGATGACCTCTCATCCTATCTTGCTTCCTGCCTCTTTTGTTTTTCAGCAGTCATCCTCTTCCAGTGGTAGCGTGTTTGGGTCTGGAAACACTGGAAGAGGGGGAGGTTTCTTCAGTGGCCTTGGAGGGAAACCCAGCCAGGATGCAGCCAACAAAAACCCATTCAGCTCAGCCAGCGGGGGCTTTGGATCCACAGCCACCCCAAGTAAGTTGAGAAGTTTTCCCAGTCCCTTAGTCCTCCAGTGCCATTGTCATCCTCATGGTGTTATCAAAGCTTCAGTGACAAATATCAAAAGGAAGAAAAAAAAGGTCCAGAAGGCCCATTTAAAATATCTACCCCACAGCAGTGTGATCTGTTTTTGTTTTTTTATTTTTGGTTTCTTAATGAGATGTCCTGTGCAGCCATGAAAAGACATCAGAGCTGCAGGGAGAGGATCTGTGTACTGAGCTACTCCCTCTTCTCTTCCAAGGCCTAAATCACTGTTTCTTAGTATTGCAATGACTCGAAGTAAATGCAGGCAGATAAGCATAAATGAGCAGCAACAAACAAGCTGAGGATACTGGGAGGAAGAGCATGTGGACTTTCGTTTGGGTAGTGCTGTCTTTGAATTTGCTTTAAAATTCAGCTCCTGTGGAGAAATGTCACCCAAAAGTTGAAGCTTTTAGTATTTCTTATCTGTTACATTATCGTTTTATTTTTGTCTGAAACTATATCTGCTAACACTTTCTTCTCCAGCTAATTTTTAAAATTCTTTGTTGAGGCTGGGCATGGTGGCTCACGTCTGTAATCCTAGCACTCTGGGAGGCTGAGGTGGGAGGATTGCTTGAGGCCAGGAGTTGGAGACTAGCCTGGGCAATAATGAGACTCCATCTGTACAAAAAATTTAAAACTTAGCCAGGTATGGTGGTGCACGCCTATAATCCCAGCTACTCAGGAGGCTGAGGCAGGAGGATTACTTGAGCACAGTAGTTTGAGGTTGCTGTGAGCTATGATGACACCACTGCATTAGCCTGGGCAGCAAAGCAAGACTCTGTCTCAAAATAATAATAATAGAATTCTTTGTTGAGCTGTCTATTCTTGGTTGGAAATGAAGGAAATTTGTTTGTTTAAA
Source organism: Mirza zaza (assembly GCA_008750895.1). Taxonomy (NCBI): domain Eukaryota; kingdom Metazoa; phylum Chordata; class Mammalia; order Primates; family Cheirogaleidae; genus Mirza; species Mirza zaza. Next base: position 44,205 of record VSMD01091068.1, on the reverse strand, counting down.
TATTTAAAAAAAAATCTTGTTGCTGATGGGGGCTGAGATTGGAAGTTGGGAACCACCCTCGTTGTCTCAGCTCCTCTCATTTAATGTGCTACACATGAAGCTTCTCTTGCCTGTTGTGCTGTGTGAGATCTTCATGAATCATGAGCTAATGTTCTGCAGTCACGACAGATGTTTCCTTAATATTAATGCCTACGCAGTTAAAAGCAAAACTTTCTATCCTGATTTGCCCTTCTGCATTCATAGATCAAAAACTCATTAATTTGATGTCACTGTCCGCTCCAGTAATATGTAAGGAAAGATTGCTTCTCAGGAGACACACACCTCTTACGTGGCAAACTTATAATCAGAAATTTTTGTTCTTCATCTTTCAGTCTGCCAGGAGGTATTTAGCATCCTAGAATAAAGGGAACTTAGAAATCGAGTCTAGTAATTTAAAAAAAAAATTTTTTTTCCCAGTGAATCGTTAAGCAGAATCCTGATAAGGAAAATAAATAAAAGTCGGTTTAGGTTGAAGCAGAGGTAACGAGCCCTGAGGTACACGTGGCCGGTTTCTCCAGCTGTCACCACAGGCCTAGGGGCATACTTGAAAATATGATCCTGTTATGGCTCTCTCTATTTTCCAATGAGGAAGCAAGCCCAAAATGGTTTGGTGATTTTTTTTTTTTAAGTCACAAAGCCAGACAGTTGCAGATCTAGAACTCAGATCATATGTAACATGCTGAAGACAGCATCTGACACAGAATAGGCACTTGATGACATGCCATACTGCAGTTAGAAATTCGAGTTTATCCCAGAGGCAGGTTATCACCTGTGAGATTGTGTTACTAGCCAATTGTTAAAACTTTATTGTTTCGTATCCCTGTCAAAATTCTTTTGCTCCTGGCTGATTTCATCTCTAATGCCAGGGCCTTTAACTGTCAAAGAATTGCCTTTTTTCAGTGATCAGCTTGTACCGACTTAGGAGAACCAGCCAAGCACATCTTTCCCCAACTCTGCATCAGTGACTTCATGTTGGGTAGCCTGAAATCAGCCATTGTGGAGCATTTATACCATGGAAATTGGAAAACACTGCAAACCAAGACTCCTCCTCTCCTAGCATGTTAAATGTTTATTGGCATATAAAGTAAACATAGGTATTCTTGATACCAGGTACCTGTTGATCTTCATCTCCTAAATGTCATCTTTTAATTGTAAACCAACAATTTACATTTATGCTTAAGGGAAGTTTGAGTGAATTTGAAGGAGTAGAAGAAAGACAACATTATTTTATTTTTAAAAACTAAAACGTATGATTTGATAGTGAAAGGGACAGGAATTTCTTTAACTCTGAGGACCAAGTACAGGAAAAGAGGCAGGAACAATGGAGGAGGAGGAGCTAGAAGTCATCTGGGGAAAGGCATTGTCCTCGCTACGGTACTAATCATGGTTCCTGCAAAATCATCAGTGACAACCTCTTTCTCCTTGGGTGACTCTGCAACATTTGATACTTTGAGCACCACTTCTTTGCTGGGCTGTGTGAATTGACTCTGTAGTGCCTTCCTGCCTTTTAAACAGTTTGTCCCCTGCTCTGCTTTACTGTCCTCCCTGTTGCTGGGGCTGTGTGCCCCCCGGCATCTGGGCTATGACCCTAATCTCCACATTCCCTCCCTGCCTCCAGGCTCCTCTACTGTAGACCACAGTAGAAATCCATCCCAGATGGAGTATCTTAAAACTGCTTTTATTTTGCCCCTTTCCCTGCTCAGAACCCTTTGGCAGCTTCCCACTGACTATAAGATAAAGTCCAAACCAACTTTAGAGTAGAATTCAGGGCCTTCCCCAGAGCATCTTCTGACTTAGATTCAGTTCTCCAGAACATTCCTTCTGCTCTGGCCCGTTGTCTGCTTGCTGTCTATAAGCACACCCCTCACTTATCCCTGCTTCAGTGCCAGGGTTCACACTGCACCCTCCATCCAGTGTCTGAAACTACACTTCTTTTGGGGATGAATATGAGACTGCTCCTCTGTGCACTTAGCCTAAGGAATAGTCAGGCCCACAGTAATCTTTCCCTCCCCCGGAAATTCGGCAGCCTTTGGATTCTGTTGCTTCACAGGATATCAAGCAGAAGAATATTAATCACCTACTGTGTGCTGGATGCTCAGTACATGTGAGGTGATCATTTCTTAATCAGTACTTTTAGATGTGGCCATCCCCATTTTACTGATAAGGAAGTCGGTTCCCAAAGGTGGCACAGCTGCTAAGTGGCATAGCCAGAATATAGTCCGGATGTGTTTCCCAAGCTGTGATGAACAGCTTTCCTCCTGAGACCCTCTCCAGCCTGGCAGTGTAGTAGAACACCTCCCAGCTGTGCCTCATTTGACGACACTTATGCTCGTTCTACATGGGATGAAACAGACTCCACTGCAGATAGCTGTCTGAGCACAGAGTGAGTGAACCAGCAATTCCTGTTGTGACATTTATGCTACAGGCTGCCTAGTCCTGAAGCTCACCTCTTTAACCCTGAGAAGTCACGATAACTATGACAATGACCTAGACAGACAAGCTGAGAATACCACTGCTTGGAGTTGGCACTTTCGGTATCCAGAAGTTCAAACTTTGCAAGGGTTTCTTCTCTCTGTCATCCCCAGACAACCTACCAAAGATAACCTATTAACCCTTGGGGCCATTTAAAATTTAGCACCACTGTAAATTGTTACCTGTAAGGACCTGTTGCCTCCTTGAGTCTTGTCCTGAGGACACTGTTTAGAGTCATTTTTTGTTTGGGGGCCTGAAACATACATATGTGTCAGGAGGTGAAGAAGCCATTTGAAGATCATCTTGTGGGCCCATAAGGTTCCCTCAGAACTGTTCTGTAAGAAAATGTCTTGGAAAATATCCTGGGCAAGGGCTTCTCGAGAGTCTCCTTCAGAGTGTGCATTGAATTCTTGTTTAGTGACTTTTGACCTATAGAATGACACAGGACCTGGTATCTATGATACTGTTTATATTGAATTTAATTGGTGTATAGTTTGTGTCAAGTATAATTTAACAAGCCCTGATGATGGATTATGCTAGTGTTTTTGCCAAATAAAAGACCAAAGATCCATGTTGTGCCAGCAGGTTAGAAGCCCAGAACACATGCTAGTTCTACCTGTGCTTGTCACCCCCAAGGTATCAGTCACCAGATGGCCCTGTAAAGACGAACCTGGCTTTCTCACCGGCTTGTTTATTCACAAGTGAAGAAGAATCTTGTACAATGAAATATTGTTCCATCAACCAGTATGTCCTCTTATTCACCATCTTTTCAGAAGCTAGAGACTTATTTTGGAGCCATTAGGAAAGAATGGCTCCAAAGAAACACATTGTTGACCGTAGAAACAGAAGCAGACATCATTGTATGCCACTTTGTTTCAGAGCAGCTTGAATGAACGTTTCAATATGTAGACCTCCTTTTGAGACTGCAAATGACAGCTTTAGTGATAAAATTCTTGGGGTATTTGCAAAGTGAAAAGGATTTCATTTTCTACTGCTGACCTTTCTACTGCTAATATCATGTCTGATGATATTGGACATGATTAAGATATGGAAGGAACAGAGAAGAGTCTACCGTGTACCATGGTAGGTTCTTTACATGCGTTATCTCATCTTCCCAGCAGCCTTGCATAGTCAGAGTTGCTGTCCCTGTTTTATGTGTGAGGAAACTGGGACTTAGGAAGGTTAAGTGCCGGCCCAAGGTCACACAGCTATTAGGTAATCTAATCCAAGTGTGACTGCAAACCTCATGCTTATTCTATAATACACTATGAAGACCTTAAAGACAAAGGATTTTTTTTTTTTTTTTTTTTTTGGACACAGGGTCTCACTTTGTTGCCCGGCCTAGAGTGCCGTGGTGTCAGCCTAGCTCACAGCAACCTCAAACTCCTGGGCTCAAGCAATCCTGCTGTCTCAGCCTCCTGAGTAGCTGGGACTATAGGCATGTGCCACCTTGCCCAGCTAATTTTTTTCTGTATATTTTTAGTTATCAAGCTAATTTCTTTCTATTTTTTAGTAGAGATGAGTCTTGCTTGCTCAGGGGTTCTTGAACTCCTGACCAGAGTGCTAGAATTACGGGCGTGAGCCACCACGCCTGGCCTAAAGACAAAGGATTCTTAAAGAGAAAAAGATTGAAAAGCCCAAAGACTTCTAAATGACCTCTGACTTCTCAGGAATTTAAGTTTCCAGTCATTGTCCCAGTAACATTATTCATATGGTTGCAACCAAATTTCCCCAGGAGGAGATCCAGCCCCAAATCTTGCACTTGAATTTGTTTGCTATTTGAAAATTTGCATTGCTAGCAGTAACAAAGTGAGAAAATTGCAGCACTCTGTTCTTGAAATACTAAGCAGAAGGAATGGCTAAGAAGCCTGTTTTTTGTCTCCAGTGTCAAATGTGCTACCATTGAAGGAATCACATGTAACCCTGGGCTAGCCCATTAAGGGAAAGATCAGACTGCTCACGAGGGCGTTCTGTGGGCTCTACCGGAGGATAGATAATCCTGTGGTACCAAATGTGAGGGTGATGTAAAGGGATTTCTTAACTACCTCCGCTGTCAGGTGCCTGACATGCTGCACATATGGGTCCTTAGCCAGGCTCTCAAATTGTCAGCAGTGGTTTTATAGAGCAGTGACCAGGATGTGGTAGGCTGAGTCTCTGATATTATGTTACCAGTGCCTAGAAGTTAGAGGTGGCTGAATCCCTGAAGTAAGGCCACTTGCTTTGTGGATTGTGGATCAAAAGCATTGCAACTAGAAGTGTTAGCTGTGCTGAGTCTCCCATTGGGATGGGTTGGTAGCAGAGAGGATGAGACACGAGGAGAATGTACAGGTTAGTGGGGCACCATGACTTCTAACAGCTCAACTTTGAAGAGTGACTTTGACTGTTCCCTTTCACTCCCCTCCTTTCACCATGAGTACCTGATTGGCTTGGGGAGAGAATGGTCTTGCACAGATGTTTATACTTCCCACTTGGTGACATGGTCAACTCTCCATTACCCGGAGCATACATTTTGCCTCCTATTTATGCCTGTGTGATTGAGCATGCACCCCATATCAGGATAGTTTCTCCCTGCCTTGTGAGTAAAAACTAATTTTAATAAAACACCCGTCCAGACAAGGTGCGAAAATATGTTATTCCTCCTCTCCCCACCCCTCTCAAAAAAAGTTTTTTAAAAATCCTGATATTTAGTGTGCTGTTTGTATTATCTGAGTGACTACTTCTGTGACTTTAGCTAGTTACATATATTGTCTGTCAGGTTTGCATTTTTTATAACAGACCAAAAAAATTCTCACCCATCTTGGTTTTTTGTAGCTTCCGTTTTTCCTGCAGTTCTTGGAGCAGATTTATTGCATAGTTGAGGGAGAGAATGACCCTCTAGATAAGCATCTAAAAGGTCAAGGGCTTCATTGACCCTCTTAGAAAGAGGAAATGAGACTGGAAGCCATGCTGTCCTCATTTACATTCTCTGCCTCCCTGCTCTGGGGGTGAGCGAGGAGCCGCCTGGTTTTTCTGTTTCATCTGCCACTCTGAGCAGCTCAGGCAGCAAGTGTGCTGAACCTGCCTGTAAAGCAGAAAGTGGGTGCTAGAAGCCATTATGCTGGTTTGGATTTCCTCTAACTTTAATTTCCCTAGTTTGACAAAATTTGAAGTTGCTCCTCATGCAAAGAGACGAGTGAAAGTGAGCCCTGTTCTTCAGAAGGCAACAGACCTGGGTGAAGCTGAGCCATGGTCCTCCGTTGCCGGTTGGACCTGATGCCGTGGGAGCACCGGCATGATCTCCTGCAGAGGAGCCTCTGCAGCAGGGCTTCTCGCTGCCCCTTTATTTTGTGCCTGTAGAATTATGCTAGGAAATGCTGATCCTGGTGTCAAAATGATTAAAAACTCATTATCAAGTTGCATGAAAATCAGAGAAAGTATCTGTTGCTCTACAGGTCAGCTCCTTGGGTCCTAGGCTTCTTGTCACTCCTGTCCCCTCCAACACCCAACAGGTGTCTTCCTTCTCTGTTGTGAGAAGTAAATAAGGACATTTCTCTCCCTCTGATCTCCCTCACACTGTCTTCATCCTTTCAGATACCTCTAATCTATTTGGAAACAGCGGGGCCAAGACATTTGGTGGATTTGCCAGCTCATCATTTGGAGAGCAGAAACCCACTGGCACTTTCAGCTCTGGAGGAGGAAGTGTGGCATCCCAAGGCTTTGGATTTTCCTCTCCAAATAAAACAGGTACTCCTATGCATATTAGTTATGGTTATTTGTATATTTATATTTATTTATGCATATATATATCTGGGAAGAGTCTATTTCCAGAGTGGTTCTCTCAAAAGGGTAGGGTTGGAGAATGGATGAAGCTACTCTTTCCTCCAGTTATATTTATCGAGCAGCTACTGCATTCCTAATGCTGTTCCATAATGCAACCCTTCAGAGAACAGTCTTCCTAGGGAAGAAAGCATTGCAAATATTTAATTGCAGAAGAGCCACAGGAAAGGAACACACAAGAAAATAACTAAAATATGAAAAAGAAAGTATACTGAGACACAGATTTTTGTTGGGTACCCATTACCTATGACGGTCAAGACAAGATAATCTGTTTAATTTCTTATTTGTAAATCATTTTGTCCTCTTTCCCAAATCACTTTTTTAACTTTAAATTGAAGTATAACACACATATGTATACACACATAGTGTCCACATATCAGAAGCATATAGCTCAACTAATGTTCACAGTTGGAACACACCCATATAACTAAGAAAAAAGAACATTACCAGCACTACTTTTTATCTTAGCATTACTATTAAAGTATACATTTATAAACTATGCTTTTTATAATTATATATTTTCACAATTAAAAATTTTATAAGAACAAGGTATATTTAGATCTGAAGACATGTGCTTCATTTCTGTCAGCTGCCCCTCTACCCTGTCCTTGTCGCTGAGATCTTTTGGCCATGTACACACAAATACAAACATTTGACTGAGAAATTTTCGTTAATTAATCATCAAGACTTTTTGTTTTAGGAGCCTGATAATGTTTTATTTGACTCTTAGGCTTTTCTTATGTGGATCCTTATCCTAGGATCAAGTCTTAGTTGATTTAAGAATCTGACCCTTGGCTGGGTGTGGTTGCTCACGCCTGTAATCCTAGCACTCTGGGAGGCCGAGGCAGGCGGATCGCTGAGGTCAGGAGTTTGAAACCAGCCAAGAGCGAGACCTCTGTCTCTACTATAAATAGAAAGAAATTAATTGGCCAACTAATATATACAGAAAAAATTAGCCAGGCATGGTGGCGCATGCCTGTAGTCCCAGCCACTCTGGAGGCTGAGGCAGCAGGATTGCTTGAGCCCAGGAGTTTGAGGTTGCTGTGAGCTAGGCTGACGCCACAGCACTCACTCTAGCCTGGGCAACAAAGCGAGACTCTGTCTCTAAAAAATAATAAAAAAAGAATCTTACCCTTTTATTTTTTCCACCTTAGAGAAAATATATCCTCCCACTTTTCAGAGTATTTTTCCTTTTGATTATTTGCCCCATGAGACCACTTAGATTGAAGACTCTAACAGAGAAACTACCTTTCAAATACATGAGATGAATGAATTGGTAACCAGAAACGTTAAAGTGAAGGGAGAGGAAAGCACTCCCCCTCGTGTTGCAGAACTTGCACTGGTTCTCGGAGAGCTCCTTAAAGTACTGAGCAGCAGCAAAGGCCACTGTAGAGGAGTTGCCTTTCTGCCTGAGCAGTGCAGATGCCGAAGGCATCAGGATTATCTCTTCCTGCTTTGAGAGGGATTTTATGTTGATGGTTTGCATGAGTCTTTGAAAAATTCCACAGGTGTCCATCCTCCCTTTAGTAAAATTGTGTTAGAAAATAATACTGCTGGAGATTATCTGAGGAGCTGCTGGAGGGTGGGACTGGGTCTGCACCTCTGCTCTGTCTCTGGAAGTGTGTTAGATTTAGTGACGTGGAGGGAGGCAGGGGGACGAACGATGGGGAGATGAGTGGTGGGCTTTTGAGTCACACAGACCTTATTCCAGTTACAGCTCTAGCACCAGCAACTGGCTAAGATTAGACTTGTTCTATGAGCCTGTGTTCCCTGACCTATGAAATAATGACCTCAGGCTTATTTGGAGGATTAATGAGAACTATTACAAAGCACCTGGCACATAGTGGGCCCTCAGTAAATCAGGAATTTTATTATTATTGATTATTAGTAAATTTCTGTTTCTTCTGGAGAAGAAAAGCATGCAAACATGGCAACTAATAAAATTGGACCCCTCCCACCATCAGGAATGAGTTGCCTGTCTCCAAAGATAAGACCAGAGTGACTATTCTCTTCTTACTGCATTTGCCTATGGCCTAGGTGCTTTGGGGGCATTTTCTGTGTGTTGGGAGGTGGTGGCTAGGGGGGTGTTAATCTCTTCCCCTCCCCTATCCAGTTAATTTTCTGTATCATTGTGACTTCTCATTTTTCACTCAACCTTCCACCAAGAAGTCTAAACAATATTGAATACAAGGCACTAGATAAAGTCCTGTGTGTCTAGGAAGAAAGTGTAACTAGATCTGTGATCAGTCTTAAATAATTCAACTGCAAGGGTTTTTTAGCACTTTTTTTTTCCAGTCTGTTATATTTGTAACCTAACAGTCTCCATTATCATGGCTTGGAATTTCACTCAAGGTTTTAAAATGCAGAATGTTAACCCAAACATGAGCCTTAGCAAAAAGTACCTTCTCTGTTGTGCAACTACTACGAAATGGTAAATAAGCACATAATTGAATCATGAAATAACAGTTAACAAAGGAATTCAGCTGGCAGCTTTCCATATGCAGTATTTGATCTAAGCGTATTTTAGCGCTTTTTTTCCCAGTCTGTCGTATTTGTAGCCCAACTGTCTCCATTATGGTGACTTGGAATTTTACTCAAGGTTATAAAATGCAAAATGTTAACCCAAACATGAGCCTTAGCAAAAAGTATCTTCTCTGTTGTGCAACCAATACGAAATGGTAAATAAGCACATAATTGAATCACAAAATAACAGTTAACTAAAGAATTCAGCTGATAGCTTTTCATACCAGTATTTGCTCTTTGCCAGTGCATGTAGCAGAGGCTTGTGGTGTGATCATGTTTATAAGAAGGCCAGATTCATCCCTCCAATGGCAGATCCTTTTTCTGAAAGGGAAGAGAATAATGTTCCTGTCTTCTTGGGCTGCTCATCTCCCCAGTTGTTACTAGGCCACCCCACTGCCTTTAGCATGTAGTTCATAGGCCAGCGCTCATTTTAAGAAGTACTCCCTGTATAGGGTGGTCCCCTATAGACGAATTTCTTATTCCATTTTATTCCATTCACGCTCAGGTGGGGAACCTGCAGCCTCAAGGCCACATGTGGCCCTCCAGATCTGCAAGTGTGGCCTCTCAGCCAAATCCAAACTTGAAAGGATTAGTTCTGTAAAATTTGGATTCAGTCGAGAGGCTGTACTCAAGGATCTAGAAGGCCGTCAGTTCCCCATCTCTGGAGGGTTTGGGAACCCCATCAGGAGCAGGAGAAATAGCTCAGGGGAGGATGTTTTGTCTCCCGCCTGATGGGCATTGCCACCCATCAGAGGGGGCTGCCTCCTGCATGGCCTGACCCTTTGCGTGGCCACCCACACACGCACTGCACTCCAGCCAGCCAGAGCCCACTAAGCAGCTGTGCCGGCGGCTCGCAGAGGGTGTCTGGACTCTGAAGCTGTCCTCACAGCTGACTCCTTATTTTACCAGATTTATACAGCAGCCTTCCTCCAAAGAAGAAATCTGGTATACTTCTTATCGAGAAGTAGTCCAGACTGCAGAAAGAAAGCATTTTTTTAAATTCTTCTGTACCAAGAGAGGGACTCTGGTGAGATATATGCAAGCCTTCAGGATGTAAATAAATAAAAAGCACCTGGCTTGGTGCCAGTGTGCACATCTCTGTCTCTGCTGTGACCCAGTTCAGGGATTCTCCCTGAGAAGGGGGTTTGAGCCTCTGATTTTATAATTTGGGTTTCTGTGAAACTAGATGGCTTGCCTGTGTGCTGATAAGTAATGAAACCTGTCATCTTTTGACAGCTGGGTAGGGATTGGAAGTTTTGAGGACAGTTTTTCAGTGAGGAGTCTCAAAACAGTCAAAGGGCCTGGGTGGGTGCTCAGTGATGGTCTGGTGAGCCCAGCCTGCCTCGGAGAGGGGTTTGGGCATCTCTCAAACACAGGGCCTGGGGGGGCTCTCCTGAGTGGATGCCACAGCCCTCTGCTGTAAATGGAGGGGAATGGTTTGGTTTGGGAGATTTTTGTTTTGTTTTAGTTTTAATTATTATTTTGTTGATGGAAGGGGTGTTGCCCTTTATTACAGTTCTTTGCATTTGAATTTCTAACATCCTATTTTCCCTTTTTTCCTTCCTGCTTTGATTTGGTTTCTCATGCTCAATGTCTCCTCTTGCTGTCTCCTCCTTCCTTTCTCCCCGTTTGTGTTTGCTTGCCTCTGTTTTGCTCAGGTGGCTTCGGTGCTGCTCCAGTGTTTGGCAGCCCTCCTACTTTTGGGGGATCCCCTGGGTTTGGAGGGGTGCCAGCATTCGGTTCAGCCCCAGCCTTTACAAGCCCTCTGGGCTCGACGGGAGGCAAAGTGTTCGGAGAGGGTACTGCAGCTGCCAGCGCAGGAGGATTCGGGTAAGCCCCCGAGGAGGGACCTGTGGAAACCCACCGGTTTGTGCCAGCCAAAAGCCCTGGGGCCCAGTACTCTTGTTCTGAAAAGAATGTTCTTGCATTTTCCAAACTCTTGGGCATGAGCTGAAAGCCCCTCCCTTGAAATTGGCAAACAAGGCCCTTGAGGAGTCCTGCTCCTCTGAAGTATGAGGCTCATTTCTTCCATGCTGGGCTCTGTTGAATACATGGGTGGACTTCTGCTGTGTTGCTGTCCCCTGCCATGTAGAGTCCTGGTCATCAGAACTGTTCTCCTGGTGGGGTTAAAGGAAGGAGAATCTCCAAGACTGCCCATGTGCAGACATCTCTTAGGAAGTTCTAAATGAGTAGTTTTTACCATTTTTTCCTCTTGGTATTTTTCTACAGTAGACCCGTTGTCCTTGAGCAAACAACTCCTGTGTCCCCTGCCCCCCTTCAGACCCCCAGAGTGGGTATTAAGTCCCACAGTCCTGGGGCAGCTGGGCAGGCACTGGGCCCTAACTGGGAGCCTCCACGTGGGGAGAGTCTTGACGGTCACACAGCTGTTGAAGCTGCATGTACTGCCTGTTCACATCCCTGCTTGACAGTGCCGTGCTAGGGAGTTGCTTTTAAGGACAAGACTTCAGTCTGTTGCCAAAACCCCAAGGAAAAAATAGCCTTTGCTACCACAAAATCCCAATAAAATGTATGTGGTGATGACTACAAAGTCTCTCGTTCAAAGGAGGTATTAATGCCTCAAAGTGACTCTTACCCTCGCTGCTGGGCTCAGGACGTATAGAGCTGACAGTCTGGGATGAAAGAGATGATTTTGTTTTGGAGGATTCTAGATTATTTGAGATAGTAGTTTTGGCAAAATGACAGCATCTTTGTCTTGAAAATAAAGTATGTTCTTATTCATACTTTTCCCTTTGTGAAGGATGCTGGAAATTTTCAAGGAAAGTGTGCCAGCTGCTAGTGTGTTGTTTCTTGTATTTCATGTAGAGACTAATGGGCCGTTTAAGTTTCTTTCCCCTCAGGAAACCTCAAGAATTAAAGTTAATAAGAGAAGCTTAGAAAGCAGAGTTAGGAACCAACTTAAACTAATATTCTTGTCGCTGTTGATGGGCATCCGTCTCTGCACTGACAGCCCGGGTAGCACATAGTACTGCAGAGTTGGTGGAAGGTTTGGTTGACTGGGAATAGTGAGATATTTATTTACTTGAAACCAGCTGTTCTTTTCTTCACTAGTAGGAAAGTATCAGATTCTGCCTTAGGGTGGCTTTCCCACATAAATCCTGACTGGCTGGTTGGTTCCATTTTGGAGAACAGGGCTAACAAGCATCAGGTCAGGTATTGTATCTCAGAAAGAGCCCATTACCTTTTTTCAGGTCCCTGCCCACAAGCCTGTCTCTGACCCTGGCAGGCCTCCGAGAAGGGTGCCGCTGTTGTAGATGGGAGGGTAAGGCAGGAGCAGGAGGAGAGCCGACCACTCCTGGGGGAGACCAATGGGAGCAGGCCCCGGCCGCCCTCATATGTAAAAGACCCTTTACTGCATCCTTAAGAGTAGACAGAAATCCCATATGACTTGAAGTAATGAAAAGAAAAAACGAGTAGACAGAAGGAGAAGGAACCTGCTTAACGCACTTTTCTTTCTTTGGGGTGGTCTCTTGCCCCGGGTGCTGTTCCCTCTCCCAGAAAACACTGATCTATATGCCTTCGTAGTCACGCTCAGATCCTAGAGGCTCCCCCTAGCCCAGCCAGTTCCTCTGAGAACTATTCAGAGGGCTATGATATGTCACTCAGCCTCATTTGCTGGATCAAATCTGGAGGGAAAACTGAGTGAAGTTACCCAGGGGATTGTCCCCAGGTTGAGGGAACAAGGGAGAGAAAATAGTAGCCATTTTTACATTGTTTCAAATAGTGTTTATTGATGCAGGAAACAAACACAAAATTCTGAACGAAATCATGGTGGCAACTGCCCCTGCCCAGTGTGAATAGAATGGTGACGTTTGTGTGTACAGGATCTTTACCTCATGGTGAAAGGTCAATAGAATCAAGATCCGTAGAGGAACTGAAGATGAATAAATGGGGGGTGGATAATAGAGAAGTGCAAGAATGACGGGATAGACCTAAGGGCTTTTTAGAGGTGGAGCAGGAAGCCTCTGCAGCTTGGCTGCCAGGTGACCTTGTATCTCCAGACAGTAGACAAAACTAAAACACTGGATAGATTGGATTTCATTTTGTTTTCCTGTTATTTTTCTTCCCTGAGCTGAGACAAAGGTTTGCTTTGGGCTATAACCCGTTATTTCTGAGAGACTGCTAGCTTAGGCCCAGCCTGTCACCTTGAATCACATGTGTCAAGCATGTCAAGACTTATAACAGCAGACTGAGGCTTACAGGCAGTGGAGTGACGAGAGACCCCACTAACCACAGTCCATTTCTCACTGGAACCCAGGTTTGGGAGCAGCAGCAACACCACATCCTTTGGCACCCTCGCGAGTCAAAATGCTCCTACTTTTGGATCACTGTCCCAACAGACGTCTGGTTTCGGGACCCAGAGCAGCGGATTCTCTGGTTTTGGATCAGGCACAGGAGGTAGGTGGCCACGCATCTTCCACAAGCACAGTGGGCCCTCCTGCCTTCTCCTCTAAATGCCTTCTCCCCCAAAACAATGAATATGTTTTAGCAATTCAGTTTAATATTTTAAAAGCTGACAGTGGTTGAAAAATAAAATATTTTTAGGTTTTAGTTAGACTTGCAACTTTGTACCAGTTTCTTACCAGACAAAGCATTGACTTGATTTGAGAACCCCAAATAATGGTCTGACTGGGCCTTGGTTTGAAAATCCAAGCCAGCAGAATCAAAAAATATGTAGAAACTTCCCAAAATATCTTGCATTTGCTTAACACTCTGGTTCTTCAGATAGCAGAGTACGTATGTTCCATCTTGTTCTTGCAACAAACTTACAAGGCACAGAATTTAGGCATCTTTACTGTTTTCCAAATGAAGAAACAGAAACTCCAAGGAGTGCCTTGCCCAGAGTTGTACGGTTTGCAGCAGAACCAGGCCTAGAACCCAAGTGTCTTGTTTCTCTGGCTGCCAAAAAGAAGAGAGAGCAAGGTGAATGGAAAAAATAGAGGAAAAAAACAAGTTTTCCTAATGAAATGGATCTGTATGGTCCAGTGCAGCTACGTGAGAGGGGCCATGCCAGAGACCCTCCGCCTGTAGCCGGGGACAGGAGGAGAGAAGAACCCTAAAATACCAAGAAGACAATGCATAAAAAATACAGGATTTCCCCTGCTTTCTCTTGATGGATCTGAGTAGCTGCAAAGGAGCTTCAGTGTGTGCCTTCCTGCCCGTCCGGCAGCCGGCAGGGGAGAAGAGGGAAAGAGCTGAGCCCAGAGGCCTCTGTTGTTCACATGTATTTGCTTTAACTCTGCCTTTTTCATCTGCCTTTCAGGATTCAGCTTTGGATCAAATAACTCGTAAGTATCTATCTCCCGCTTTGTGTCTGATTTTAATTAAAAGCATTGAATAAGTCTGGAAGGGTGTGTGACATGTAAAAACTATTGAAATACTAATTCTTGCTGGATTTGTACATTTTGTTTCCATTTTTCCTATTTTTAGGGCTTGTCCTAGAAGCATGGGGGTTCAGCAGCAGGTTTTGTGGACTTGCTAATCTCTGTAGGAATGTGGTGGGAGGTGCCAGGCCTTACCTTCTTAAAGGGTGTGGCTCAGAAGACTGTGCCCACCAGTGAGTGCAGGACTGGAAGGCGGGGCTAAGGAGCTGCTATTCCTTATTTCCCTGTTAGTGTCTCAAAAGCTTCATGCTGACCACGGGGCCCCAGGCCCCTCACAGAGTCTTATGTGTTGATCTTCCCTCTGTGCTTCTGTATGGAGTTTCGAGATGTTTAAAACTCAGAGTCCTGACCTCTGTGCACAGGCACGGAAGCCCTTCTGCAGCTAGAGCAGGAACTGACTCCGCCTCTCTTCTGGTGCTTCCTTGCAGGTCTGTCCAGGGCTTTGGTGGCTGGAGAAGCTGAGTGGGTGTCAACAGTCCTTTCGGTTCCTGTGAGAACTGCATTCTCAGCTCCTCTTCGCCAAGAAACACTGGAGCAGTCTGTTAAAATGGACTTTCTCACTGAAACGCACATACCCAGAAAGAAACAACAGAAATCAAAACTCAAGAGATGCTTGATTGCTTGTTTTGTTTTGCTTTATATTTCATGTTGGGTTTTACCCCTGCTATTAAACTGTTTGGTCTGTTTCCGTACAGAATGTATTTGTGCTTTTTCAGGTCACAGCCAAGGAGAGAAGTTTCCCCATTTCCATGGCTTTAAGAAACCAGCAGAGCCTCCATCGGCCAGCAGTGTGTCTTCAACGATGGCATCAAAAGAAACCAGCATTGGGTATCGATGAAAAAAAGGGCATAGAATCATCCCTGGTCTTGCTTGGACCTAGAGCCCTCCATGTAGGGAAGAAGAAGAATGCTGGTGGGCCACCTCCTTGAGGTCGTAACTTGTCCTTTTTGCTGTTGTGTATCAGGACCCTCAAAGGGCCCACTCTGTGCCTGGGTGGGGGCACAGGCACTCGTGCGGACACCAGTGGAGTTTCAGAAGGGTGGTAGCACCTTCTAGTATAGCCATAGTCAGCCAGGAGGCAGGCCTGGTGAACGGACCAGTATGATGTCACCTGAGTGCTGTCGACAGTGTGCTGCCCTTTGAATGGCCTTGTCAGTTCATCTCAATATCCTTTTGGGTGCTGGGTGTCCTACCCTGGAGAGGAGGAGGCAGGTGACTGTGAAGACGGCTTTTATTTCCACTACATGGCAGTGATGTTGGTAGCCGTCCCTACCCACGTCTGTTAACCATGGTGCAGACTGCCCTTGGGTAGACCCAAGAGCTGCAGAGACACTGCTCCTGCCAGACACCACTAGCAGGACGACGCTGGGCTTGGCAACAGTACTTGCTAGCATTGCCTAGAGATCATAATTTCAGTTTCATTAAAGTGCTTATTTCTCTTTAATGCAGTATTTCTCAGGCCTGGGCATATTTTATTTCTTAGGCCTATGATATCCTAGATAATTGCTGTCAAACAAGGACCACCTCACATGAGAAGCAGGTATAAGAATCTATCTTTCAGGCCCAAACTATGACAGTGCCTTGGGCTCAGGTCATTAGCAGGGAGCATTGAAAAGGGACCGTTTTTTAGAGTTTTACATATTGGCAAGTTGAATTTTAAAATGTTTTAATAAAAGTTTGGCATATAATACTGATTTGTCATGTTATAGCCAGTATGACCTCCTTGGTTCTGTTGGCTTGTTTGGGGAAGGTGGGCCACAGCGAGGTCTCCACTGCCTGTGCCTCAACCTCACCTGCGGAATTTTCGTAGAGTACAGATTCACAGCCTCCATCCTGGAGGTTCTGACTCAGTAGCATTGAAATCGAGGCTGTATGCCCACTTGGTTTTGTGTTTTATGGTTTCTTAAGCTCATGAGAAGAGGAATCTCTTAGTATTGCACTACTGGGTTCTCCCTAAACCAGCTGTCAGCAGAGCCAAGAGCTGGAACTGGATCCACGGGCGATTGTCATCCTGCCCTGTGGGTCTATGAGAGAAGAGGGAGGGACCGTCTGTGCTTTCCATTAATTAGGGGTTCTGCCTCTTGCGAAGAAGTGGGACTTTAAAATTTTAATGTATATGCTTTTTGATCCTTACAGGATTGAAGAGTCTCCCACCTTCTCTACCCTGACCTCACAGGAGACACCCTCAGCCATGAAGCAAGGGATGGTCCCCAGGGCATTGACAGACAGTCATGGGGCTTGTTTTCTCCCACGTGGGCTCTTTGCACATAGAGGCTGTCTTAAGACAAAGGGACTCAAATCCTGATGGGAAAAGCTCAAAGCAGAGGGTCTAGTGCAGGGGTCCTCAAACTTTTTAAACGGGGCCAGTTCAGTGTCCCTCATACTGTTGGAGGGCCGTTGGAGAGTACAGCGCACATTCCACACATGCGCACTGTGGGCCCGGGACAAGTCGGCTTCTAAGCAGGACAGGTGGCAGCGGCAAAAACACCCAGCGGGCTGGATAAATGTCCTCGGTGGGCTGTAGTTTGAAGACGCCTGGTACTGTGAAAGGAGCGATGCAGCTGGAGGTAACATGGGCTCCTGCCCTAGGTGTGTCATCCTGCCAACCAGCAGCCAGTCCTTGGGCTGGTCCTCCCTATCTTCTGTCTCCTCGGGACACTCCTTTTTATAAATAGAAACTAGTTCAGCCTAACCCTTGACCTCAAATTCTTTGCACTAATCCTCCATTGAGGTGACATGTGACATCTCTCCATAAGGCCATATCAGCTGTGCTTGGCCAGATAACGACGCTACCACTTGCTGCTGGGGCGGAGGCCCCTGAGGAATGTGCTGCTGACATGTGAGCCCCTCAGAGTTCCTTTTTTGGGGTTGATTGCAATGTTAGGTGGCAGGGGTCAGCTCAGCTCAGGCAGCCTGTATCCCCTGAAGCCCAAGCAGCTGGGACATGGTGCTGGGACTGCCCAGGGAGGAGCTGGGGCAGGCAAAGAGCCCAATTAAGAGTGTGGGGACCGTGTCCCAGTGAGAAGAAGGGTGCACACTGCTCTATAGAGCCAGGAGGCTGGCCACACCACTCTGGAGCAGCGGGCAGACAGGCAGTCCCAGTCACGTAGTTTCTATTTCTGCTTTGCATAACCAAGGACAGTCAGGAAGGAAAGGGGGAGGCAGATTTAATAAGCTAGGTTGTGTTTTCCTTGGCCTTCCCAGATGTAAATGTCACATGCTCATAACCGGTGCTTCAGATGGCAGCACAGCGGTGATACAGGCCACAAGTTGGGTTTCAGGTGAAACGCCAGTTACACGGCAATGGCCACAAACCTGGCCTCTCATTGGGCGAACGCACAAGTCCCCTTGCACGTTGGTGGGGTTGTGCTGGTGTCCCCTCAGCTCTGCTGTCTCCCTGTGAGTGTTCTGGGGCTTGCCTTGGGCTTTGCTCTGTCTGGCAGCTTCCAGAGAAGTTTCTAGGTCAGGTCTCCAGCATTATGGAAAGGGAGTAGACCATGCAAGCTGACCTGACCCCAGCCCTCACTGGCTGTGTAACCAGAACAAGGCAGTTGGCCTCATCGTGTCTTGAGAGTTTTTTCCCCTTGATTGTAAAGTGGAAATTAGAATATCTGTCTGGCTGGGTGGTGCTTTGGACTAAATGAGGTGATACTTGCAGAGCACTTGGCACAAAAGCAGTTCTCAGTCATGACTTTACTCTATTTGTTTTTTTGTTTTGTTTTGTTTTGTTTTTTGTTTTGAGCTAGGGTCTTCGGACTAGAGTGCGGTGGTGTCAGCCTAGCTCACAGTAACCTCAAACTCCTGGGCTCAAGCAATCCTTCTGCCTCAGCCTCCCAAGTAGCTGGGACTACAGGCATGTGCCACCATGCCCAGCTAATTTTTTCTGTATATATTAGTTGGCCAATTAATTTCTTTCTATTTATAGTAGAGACGGGGTCTCGCTCTTGCTCAAGCTGGTTTCGAACTCCTGACCTGAGCAATTCGCCTGCCTTGGCCTCTCAGAGTGCTAGGATTACAGGCGTGAGCCACCACACCCGGCTAAATCTGTGTTTTTAATAAGCAGGTGTGTCCAGGGCACGTGGTCTGTAGGCCCCATGCAGAGAAACCCTTTAATGGCAATAACCATAAATACCCCTGACACCCAGGGGGCATCTGAAAAATAGATACCTCTGTGGACATGTTTATTTTGCAGTTAATCCAGGGGAAGAGATTTTGTCTGAAATTGCTGAAAAGAGACATGAGTTTAAATTTAAGCTGTTTTCTGGGCACCTGCTAAAAAAAAAAAGAAAAACAAAAGCGTGGGTGGGCCTAGTCACCACCTTGCCAGTCAGACACTTCTGAGACCTCCTCTGTGAAGTACTCGACTGACAGGAGGAAAGCCCTTCCTGCCCTCGTCCTGACAGCAGCCCTGTTGGTTCCTGGCCTGCTGCTTAGTCGTTTATTTCAAATTAATGCATAATAGGAGAGGGGTGCCCCCAGCATCCTCTGAGGCAGACTCTCAGTCTTGTCTTTTCCTCCCGTTTCATCAGCTCATCGATCCTAACAGAAGACCTGACGTTGAGCACGCCGGCAGGGAGGTGCATCTCCTCCTCCTGTCTCCTCACCACCCTTTACTTTTTTGTGGGGAAAGAAGCGATTGGGTTGAGATTGAGTCAGCCCCTAAACTAATGCTGCTTTCAGAATGCCTTCTGTAGGAAGCTAGAACTCCGCCAAAACAGAAAGAGCTCCTTGGCCGAGTAAGTTTAGGAAAAGAACGGACTGAGCAGATCTGATCATTACAGGACTTTTTTGAACCTTTAATATGCAAATTTGCTTTGTAAATCAGTAAAATAAAATAGCCTGCCATTTCCCAAATATTTTTACCACGAAACCTTTTTCCTTGGCATCAAGTCCTAGAAAGTGCTTCGTTGTTTGCGTTGGACAGCAACAGAGCTTACTTCCTGCAAGTTGAGTTTCTAACGTGGCATTCCTTTTTTTTTTTAATTTGATTATAATAGTTAAATAAGTTGAATGCTTACCATGTGCCAGGTACCGTCTCCCCTAGGCACTTCACCAACATTTTCACATTTTACCCTGCGAGTTAGCTGCCGTAACCCACATCTTTCAGATGAGAAAATGGGCCCAAAAGAAAGCCATTTGCCCAACTCACACAGGGAGTGAGTACAGGGCAGCACGGGCTGGGCTGGGCTGGGCCTCCCTCCTGCTTCTGCCGGGCCGGGGCTGGCTACCACTGGATGTCCCAGTTCTTCAGCATACCCATTCATTTCAGAAGACATGCGGCCTGCTTGTGCCAGGGACATTGCTGTGTGCCTGTACCCCCTGTGACAATGAGCTGCCCAGGACACAAACAGCAGACACTCTGACATGGTGCAGTTTCTAGCCTCTCCTCTGCTGCCTCTAGCCTTGTTAGTATTTGTGATCGTGGTCTGTCTACACTGCAGCCTGAACAGGGAGGCTGGGCAGAGGCAGGATCTGTCCAGCTCACGCTGGCACCAACCCTACACGGGCCTGCAGGGCCTCGTGAGGATGGTCAGAGCCTTCACGGTGGGAGCAGCTGCTCCTGCCCTTCAGCCATCTCATCCGCCGTTCCTTTGCCGGCTCCCCCGGGGTCTGGCTTTGAGGCTTGTCCCACCGGAGGTCAGGCCGCAGACCCACTGAGGCGGCAGTTGCTCCGTCGTTATAAATAGAAGCCTGTCCATACCACAGGCCTGGCCGGAGATTCTCCGCATTGTTTTCGGGCCTAGATTGCCAGCTGCAGAGAAGGTCTGGGTGGGGGAGGACAGAAGTCTGGAGCCCTGGCGGCGCCTGCTCCTGCTGGAGGTGACCTCACCTTGCTGGCCAGGTTCGCCTGGCCTGTGAGGACACAGAAGCCACTTGCTTCCTGCCCCTTCAGATGTCTGCTCCCACAGCCCTGCCTAGCGCTTTTACATCTGCAAGGGTAGGCAGGGACTTGGGGGCTGCGCAGCCTCCACCCCCTGCCCACCTCGGCTTTCAAGGCCCCTCTGCCCTTGCCCTGCTCCTCGCGTGGCCTGTTTTCCTCCTCTTCACCTCAGGGCAGCTCCACACTCCGTCTCTGCTGAAATGCCCCCTCCTCCCCTCACCACACCTCCTGCAGGTCTCGGTTGAGGTGTTGCCGGCCCCGGGAGGGCGGCAGATGCCTCTGTGGCCCCAACCCACCGCATCACCGTTTGAGGCGTACGTTGTTGCGGTGCTGATCACTTGCATAGCTGGTGGTTGGAATCATTCCCCAGACCAACAGGCAGTTCCGTGTGGTCAGGGGCCATGTCAGCCTGGTCTGTCCTCAGCCCCTGGCGGTGCCAGGACAGAGCAAGAGTCAGAGACCATCAATAAACGACTCCAGAATGACTTCCTAGAAAGAATCCTGGACCGGCTCAAAAGCCAGACCTCAGTAGGAGGCGGTGGGGTGGAGTGTTAACAGACAGTTCAAGGGCACTGAGCCAGCTGATGGCAGAGAGCCGCCCAGCGAGGCCAGTGCTCCCCCACCCTGCCCAATGGTCCTCTGGGTCTCAGTCCCAGGAATGCACGAGCTCGGGGCGGAGCAGCTGGGTGAGCAGTGAGGGCACAGGGTGGATGCAGAGGGACCGGTACGAGGCTCCCTTCTGAGACATACAGACTGGCACAAGTTTCATCTACCCTTAGCTGACATGGGGCAGATGCCGCTGCCTCACAGGGCAGGGTTTGCACAGGGCACGGGACAGTGGGTGGCACAGGGTCCCTGGGGTGCGCACGCACCCCCAAAGTCCTCCCCTGATCTCAGGGCTGGCCAGCAGCACTCACGTCATGAAAGGAGGGCCAGGACCTCAGGCTGAGAGACGCTGTGCCTGTCCCCCCTTGGCCTCACCCCCCGCCCACCAAAGGCCCACTCAGCCCCATGCTTGCCAGTCTGCTGGCCGAGGAGCTGCCGGGAGGGAAGAGCAGGAAGGGGCTGCAGTTCGAGCTTTGAGTCACTGGCTGCAGCTGACAGGCTGTGAGCCGACGGAACAGCTTAGTTGTCACCAGCCAGCATTTTCAGGAGCTGTTAGAATTCTCAAATCTTAGGGTGTTTGCGTTAAATTGCTTTCATTCTCTTTGTTTTAGGGAACCCAGATTTGGCCCAGTGTAGGGAAAGAAAAGTGCTATCGTTATGTCGCAGGGTTCTGCGAATGGGTGGTTTGACAGAGCAGCCTGAACCCCTCCCGCCGTCCCTCGTGCCCAAGGCGCCTGTATTCGTCGGGCGACAGCAGCCGTAGCTCTGCGCCGTGGTAGGTCCTGGCTCTGCCCCACTGCGGGCACTGTGGGGCTTCCATCCTGAATGGCTGACCGATGGCCCTTGTCTTCAGGGCCCTCTTTTTCCATCAGAACCACTCTGGAAACAGGAATAACATACTGGAGACACTTGAGCCAAGTGGTGTCAGGCTGTGCTGTGGTTGTCAGCCTTGCAGATGGTGGGACCCGCGGTCATCATCCAAAAGCATTTATCCAACTCTCTTGGCTTCCTGCGTGCGGCGCCCCCTCCCAACCCGCTGTGAGCACAGCAGGCCCGGTGGTGGGGAGGGGTCCTGGACTGTTCCAGCCACACACTTAGCACCCAGCCCCTTTTCCCACCGAGTGTGTTGCTGGCTGCGAGATGAGTGTTGAGGGAGGAGGCGGTCCCTTCTGTGGCCGTGGCATTGAGCAAAGCTGGCCCATGGGGGAATCATAGAAGCCCAGAGTTTCAGGGCTCGAAGATTACCCTGTTCACTTTCCTCCTCGAATACAGAAAGGAATCGAGACCCAAAGAAGGGAAGAAAAAGTCTTGATTTAGGAAGTAGAGTTTATTGGTTAAGATCGTGGGTACGCCTGGGCCCCAACTGCCTCGAGCAGGCCAGTTAACCTCTCTGAGCCCCAGCTTTATCACCTATGAAAAGGGGTAGCGGTCATACCTTCATCTAGATTTGCTGGGGAGTAAAAAAAAATACCGTATGTGATGCTAGCATTGTCATCACTGCCACTGTCACTATATGTACTGACAGAGTGAGAGCGGAAGCCACAGTCCCATCCCTGACCCACTACTGCCTGGCTGCACGTCATGACTCCTGGGCTCATTCGCATGTGGCTCTAATTAAAGAGCGGAAATGGGCCTGTTGCAGGGAGAGCCACGCTGCTTGTACTCCCAAACGGATGTGCTGGCTGCCCCGAGGTAAACTCTTTCTAAGCGTGAGAAGGTCTTCCTCCTCAGATGTGCATGGGGGATCAGCTTGTGTGATAAATATTCACAGGAGAGAAAAGTAGCCATGGCCAAACTTGCTGTAAGCATTTTATTGTCATATAGTCAGCCATGCCAGAAGAACCAATTATTGGAAGTCACAGCGTAGGGACGTAGCTACTGCACAGGTCCCGACAATCTCTGAAGGACCGAGCAGTCGCAGGAACTTGTGGGCCATTTCAGGCCTTTGCATGTCCGCAGAAGATGCAGGTGCGAACCGGGCAGGCCCTGTCTGCTCCCACTGCAGGCTGCTGACAAAGGTCTGTCCCCAAGGCCCTCACTACACAGCCTCCCCTAGTGGGATAGGCCCCATGAAGGCGAGGTGTCACTTCTCGGCAGTCCACGTTGAAATGAAGTCTCTCAAAATGCATGGGGCTTGACATTGGGACTGCCAATGTAAGAAATTAAAACTCTGCCTTGGAAGAAGCTTCCCGTCTGGTCTTCATTATAGAGATGAGCCTTGTCGTGATGGTGTCCACCCACTCTTCTCGAACGTGAAGCCAGAATGCACCTGCAGCTTCTCCATGACTTGTTTTTCTTTCCAGTGGCTTATCTTCTTAGAAAGGGTAAGTATTTTGTACCCAAGTGACTGGTTTGGGGAATCTGGAAAGAGAAAGGGCCCAGCTCTACTCAGTTGATCACCTAATGTTGACCAGGGCATGAGAGCAACTTGCCTGTGTAAGTAGAGTCATTCTAAATGGAAATTCAATTTAATTTCCAATTAGATTCTTAATCAAAGATCTTTATTTTGTCTTACTGCTAAACTTCTGTCAAGAATAAATAGAACCTTCAAGTACACTTGGCTTAGCTGCCTAGTAACAGGAAGCAGGACCTTGGGGATCTATGCCATGGTGATCCATTATTATTTGTAGGTTTATTAATACTGCAAATAATGACTCCCGGTTTTTCTGTGCTAATACCAGATTTGAGAGGTAGGAGAGGGCAGAGAGCTAGAAAAGAAAACAGCACGTGGGTGGCTCGTCCTTACAGCAAGACCCTCTTCCTCCATACCTCAGCTCTGGAGCCAGAAGCTGCTTTCTGCCGACCAAGTGCCCAGACCTCGGGGCAGCGTTCTCTAGATGTGTGTATAGATCCAAACACAAAAGTCCTTCTTCAACACGGAATTCCTTAGCTTTCCTTCACGTGCAAGGAAAGGGACCTACTGAGTTAGAAAATGTTACCCCCATTAGATATTTACAGATTAAAAGCATAAGGAAAGTCTACAGAGGACTCTAAATCCCTGTAGAGATATGTGGCTCTTGTGTAACTTTTGGCAACATGCAGTGCTTCTGCCGCCTGGGTGTGTATCAGGAGAGATGGAATTCTTGCAGTTTGGGGGAGGGCCACAGCTTTTTCAGCTAGCATCAGTGTTGCCTTGAGTTGGTCGTGGTTTTCAGTTAATGCCTATGGATATATTAATGGATTATAGAATTACCAGCTGTTTTTATCTTTAGTACATCACTGCGTTCTTCTGAAATTGCTGTAATACTTTAAAAAAAAATCAATGGATTCCTCTAAGTCTTGGTTATTTCTAAGTACTTTTTCCTCTAGAAAACATGGGAGTGGTGCCACTGGCTCGTAAACTCTTTTATTCCTAAGTGAGCCGAGATGTGTTTTTCTGTTTCCAGCAAGATGAGTTAGTAGGAACAAGAATTATCCTCTTTTCTGATACAAGTAAAAATCCAGTCCAACATTTTTCAAGATATCAGGCAACAAAGGATAGCGCTCTCCTAGATTCAAGAAACAAATGAGGTGAGCCCCCAGTCACTGCCTGGAGAAGGTTTTCAGACCACAGTGCAGGGAAGGAGGAGTCAAGCAGAGCCCAGCAGTCTCCTTGAGTTCACAAAGCAGAGTGTTGGAGAGGAGAGAGCCTCACAGAGGAGAGCTCCGGACACTTGCAGAGGGTCCTCACAAGTATTCAACTAAGTACTGGTCAGTACATGCATGTGAAGAATCCCACGTTTGGAGGAAAAAGACATGAAAAGATTAGAGGCAAAATCTTCAGAACTCTAGGGCAGAGAAGAGTGCCTCTTCCTATTGAAGTGGAAAACCTCATAGTTCACTTTGCACAGGATGCAGTATTCAGAAAGGTTTTGCCTAAGTAGTGGGGGAATATTAGTCCTACGCAGAAAGCCACTCTGATCTCACCTAACAAAGCTTAAAAGCAAGACCCAAATGAATCAAACTATTTCTAAGTAAGATCTCAGAACTAAGCTCAAAAAATTTATAGTAATACAAAAATACCCAGTACCCAGCACAATAAATTTTACAATGTCTAGCATCTAATCAAAAATTGCCAAGTGCTTCCCAGGCAGCTGCTGAAGGTGGTGGAGGGGCAGGTTCTGGTGCTCAATGTCCAAAGCCATCTCCTGGACCATCTGGTGGCCATCGTAGCCCACAGGTACTGCTAGGCCGGAAGGTAGTGGCCATGCACTGCAAGGACATCAACATTTCTCAATGGCAATTAAAGTACCTGTCCTTCCTCTGTGAGTGGATGGACATCAACCCATCCCATGACTGCTACCACTTCCAGGCCCCCAACTACATCTTTTGGCAGACCGTGCAAGGCATGCTGCCCGGGGAAATCAAGCAAGGCCAGGCTACCCTGGACCACCTCACAGTGTTCAGTGGAATCCGCTGCCCTATGACAAGAAAAAGCAGATGGCAGTTCCTGCAGCCCTCAAGGTTGTGTGTTTGCAGCCTACAAGAAAGATTGCCTGCCTGGGGCTCCTGGCTCATGAGGTGGGCTAAAAGAACCAGGCAATGACTCCCACCCTGGAGAAGAAGAGGATGAAGGCTGAGATCCATTACTAGAAGAAAATACAGCTCATGAAGCTAAAGAAACCAGCTGCAAATAACATGGAGAGGAAAATTGACAAATTCACAGAGGTCCTCAAGACCCATGGGCTCCTGGTCTGAGTCCAATAAAGACGGTTTATTCCTCATGCGTGGCCTGGCCCACCCTTCCTCCATGGCTGCCCTGGGATGTGGGGGACCCAGGGGCAGCAGTCCAGGTGCCACAGGTAGTCTGGGATTTAGAAAGCTGAGGACAAGGAAAGGGCCTTAGTCATTGCCTTTCTACAAGGTTACTTTAAACAACTCTAAGAGCTGTGCAGGCATAATTTGTCTTATGACCTACTTGTTTGTGAGAGAGTTTTAGAAATGGATAGTAAGTACAACCTTTGGTTTCAATATCAGCAAAAGTGAACTGGAACACTCCAGTTGGAGGGGAGCCCTACCTTGTGAATGGGGTATCTGTTCAAACTTCTCACCTGCTCACATACTGTACTCTGCAGCTGTCAGACTGTGAGAAGATGCTTGTGGGGCAGGTTAAGCTTGGTGTCGTACAAGGTATTTATAGATGCATAGACCAGGAAGATGTGCAACCAAGGGGTGACAGGAGTTGCCCTTGCTCCTTCCCTGTATTTTATAATCAGAAATAAATTATTTTTAAAAATAAAAAATTGCTGAGGCAGGAAGATCACTTGAAGCCAGGAGTTCAAAACCAGCCTGGGCAACATAGTGAAGTGAGCCCCTGTCTCTAAAAAAAAAATTTTTGTTTTAATTAGTCAGGTGTGGTGGCACGTACTTGTAGTCCCAGCAACTCAGGGGGCTGAGGCAGGAGGATCGCTTGAGCCCCAGGAGTTTGAGACTGTAGTGAGCAATGATTGTACCACTGTAGTCTACTCTGGGCAAGAGAACAAGATTCCTTTTCTTAAAAAAAAGAAAAAAACCAAGCATACAAAGAAGTAGAGAAATACAATCTATAGTGAGAAAAATCAAATAATTTAGATGGATCCAGAAATGACACAGATAATAAAATTACCAGTCAAAAACTTTCAATCCATTATTACAACTATATTCCATATTTTTGAGAAACTAGAGGAAAGATTAAACATGTTGAATAGAAGCATGGAAGATACACAAAAGACCCAAATTGAACTTCCAGAGATGAAAACCATAATGTCTGAGATGAGAATACCCTGGAAGGGATTAACAGCATCTGCCCAAAGGAGCAAAAGACATTCTATAAAAAAGACATCTGCAGGCCGGACGCGGTGGCTCACGCCTGTAATCCTAGCACCCTGGGAGGCCGAGGTGGGCGGATTGCTCGAGGTCAGGAGTTCGAAACTAACCTGAGCAAGAGCAAGACCCCGTCTGTACTATAAATAGAAAGAAATTAATTGGCCAACTAATATATATAGAAAAAATTAGCCGGGCATGATGGCACATTCCTGTAGTCCCAGCTACTCTGGAGGCTGAGGCAGCAGGATTGCTTGAGCCCAGGAGTTTGAGGTTGCTGTGAGCTAGGCTGACACCACGGCATGCACTCTAGCCTGGACAACAAAGTGAGACTGTCTCAAAAAAAAAAAAAAAAAAAGACATCTGCACTCGAATGTTTATGGCAGCACAATCACAGTTGCAAAGATGTGGAAACAACCCAGTGCCTATCAATACATGAGTGTATTAATAAAATGTGGTATATGTATACCTTGGAGTACTACTCAGCCTTAAAATACAGCGGTGATCTAGCACCCCTTATGTTATCCTGGACAGAGCTGGAACCCATTCTTCTAAGTGAAGTATCACAAGAATGGAAAAACAAGCACCTCATGTACTCACCATCAAATTGGTATTAACTGACTTAACTGATCAACACTTAAGTGCACATATAGTAGTAACATTCATCGAGTGTTGGGCAGATGGGAGGGGGGAAGAGGGGATGGGTATACACACCTAATGGGTGCAGTGTGCACTGTCTGGGGGATGGACACACTTGAAGCTCTGACTTGGATGGGGCAAAGGCAATATGTGTAACCTAAACATTTATACTCCCATAATATACTGAAATAAAAATAAATGAAAATATGTACAACTATATATTAATTTTAAAAGACTTATAAAGATACAGCATTCAAGACCATGTGATATTAGCGTCAAGATTTTTTAAATAGATCAATCATACAGAATAAGTCCAGCAATAGATCCACACATATATGGCCACTTGATTTTTGACAAAGGTGAAAAGACAATGCAGTGGGGGAAGGATGGGCTTTTCAACAAATGCTGCTGGAACAACTGGATATTCATGGTACCAGAAAGAAGAACTTCAAAAAAAAAAAAAGAAGAACTTCGATTCCAGCCTTGCCCCATATACAAGATTAAAATGGATCACAGACATCAGTGTAAAACATAACACTATAGAAGTCCTAGAAGAAAACAGAAGAGGAAATGCTTGTGATCTCGGGTTAAACAAAAATTTCTTAGATGCCAAAAGCACAATCCATAAAAGAAAGTATTAATAAATTCAACTTAATCAAAATTAAGAACTTCTCTTCAAAAGACATTTAATAGAATGAAAAGACAAGCCACAGACTAATAAATTACTTGAATCTGGAATATAAACTCTCAAAAGTCAATAATAAGGCCAGGCGTGGTGGCTCACGCCTGTAATCCTAGCACTCTCGGAAGGTTAAGGAGGGCAGATCGCTCAAGGTTAGGAGTTCGAAACCAACCTGAGCAAGAGCGAGACCCTGTCTCTACTAAAAATAGAAAGAAATTAATTGGTCAACTAAAAATATGTAGAAAAAATTAGCTGGGCATGGTGGCCCATGCCTATAGGCCCAGCTACCCCGGAGGCTGTGGCAGAAGGATTGCTTGAGCCTGGGAATTTGAGGTTGCTGTGAGCTAGGCTGACGCCACAGCACTCTAGCCCAGGCAACAGAGTGAGGTTCTGTCTCAAAAAAAAGAAGAAGAAGAAGAAAATAGAAATAAGAAAAAAATAATAAGAAAATAGACAATCCAGGCCAGGCACGGTGGCTCACGCCTATAATCCTAGCTCTCTGGGAGGCCGAGGTGGGCGGATCATTTGAGCTCAGGAGTTCGAGACCAGCCTGAGCAAGAGCGAGACCCCATCTCTACTATAAATAGAAAGAAATTAATTGGCCAACTAATATATATAGAAAAAAAAAATTAGCCGGGCATGGTGGCGCATGCCTGTAGTCCCAGCTACTTGGGAGGCTGAGGCAGGAGGATCACTTGAGCCCAGGAGTTTGAGGTTGCTGTGAGCTAGGCTGACGCCATGGCACTCACTCTAGCCTGGGCAATAAAGTGAGACTCTATCTCAAAAAAAAAAGAAAATAGACAATCCAATTTTTAAAATGGACAAAATATT
Source organism: Mirza zaza (assembly GCA_008750895.1). Lineage (NCBI taxonomy): Eukaryota > Metazoa > Chordata > Mammalia > Primates > Cheirogaleidae > Mirza > Mirza zaza. The sequence goes on along the minus strand of VSMD01091068.1, from coordinate 15,533 downwards.
TGACACTTTTGGCTTTTTTTTATAGGGTCTCACTCTGTCTTCCAGGCTAAAGTACAGTGGCATCAGCATAGCTCACTGTAACCTCAAACCCCTGGGCTCAAGTGATCTTCCCACCTCATCCTCCCAGGTAGCTAGGACTACCGATATGCGCCACCTCACCACCGGCTAATTTTTTATTTTTTGTAGCGATGGGGCTCACTATGTTGCCCAGGCTGGTCTCAAGCTCCTAGCCTCAAAAAATCCTCCTGCCTTGGCCTCCCAAACTGCTGGGATTACAGGCGTGAGCCACCTAGCCCGGCCTGCTTGATTCCTTGACTGTGATGGTTGCCATGGATGTGTGTACGTATGCCAAAACTTACCAGATCATTCACTTTGTGTACTGCATGTCAGTTTTACCTCAGTGAAGCTGTTTTTTAAAAACAAGTTTGAGCAACACTGCTTTCTCTTCTCACACTCTTTCAGAAAGAGAAATTCTAATCGGATTGGTTGGATCCCAGTTGGGAAGGCCAGGTGTGCCTGTGCACAGTGACTGCCCGATCCCAGGTGAACATGTGGGGTGAGTCTGGCTCTTGTACTTTTGCGCAGAGCAGCTGGAGTGATGTGCCCTGTGGCCGGGGTTTGGCTGTGGAGTGGGCAAGGTGGGATGGACTCGGTATCCAAAGGGATCCTCTGGATGTGAGGGAGATCTGGCTGTGACCGCCGTCACCCCACCGATCACCGGCGTTGATTCTGCTGATCTGGCTGGCCCAGCGTCCCCTTCCTCCCTCACTGCCCCATAGGCATCCCTCTACCTTCCCCACTGGAGCCATTCTCTGGTCAAGGTGTTCAAGTAGCTGCGCCCCCCTCTCCCCCCTCCAGGACCTCCAGACAAGCTCGCACAGGCGTTCTCTGCAGGATCTCCTTTTGGATCCTCCAGCCTTGATTTCAGGACCCCCATCGAGCTAGCGAGGAAGTGGTACTTTTTCTTTGGGCATCCGTCTTCCTCATCCCTCCCAGGGAAGAACAGAGACCACGGGCGAGATGCAGATGTTTCCAGGTTCCCTGGCCATCGAGCCATCAGTCCTGCCCATCTGCAGCCCCCTGCTCCTGTAGGGTCATCAGCCTCACCAGGGCAGTCGGCTACTGCCCTACACCACCGTTCCCAGGAGATGGAACGTGTCCACACAGCAGAATGCTGCCGTCTGTCAAGAACGCAGCTGCAGAACCCTCGCCCGCCTCCCTCGCTTGCCTCCACAGGAAGTGGCGGGCGGCGGTTTACAGGAAACCCCTCGGCCCCCCGTAACAGCAGCCTAAGTGTTAACCACCCAGGGCTGCGCTGCAGTGAGGCACCCACCCCCCAGGGGACACGTGGTCCACAAGCCGCTGCCTCAAGGGGCACTTTCCTCCCTGACCTGGCCCACCTGGCCTTGTCTATACCCTGAGTGGGGATGGGACAGGTGCTGGCCACAGGGCTGCTCGATCCCTCAGCACATCCAGCACAGGAGGCCTGAGTCGGTGGGGGGCAGGGGGGAGGTGAGGGGGACAACTCCTCTTGTGTTGTTTTGTCTCTTCCAAGTCTGAGCTGAAGTTGGGGCAGGAAGGAAAACCATTTTAGCAACTAGTTACAAGGTCAATGCCAGCGAACACCTGTCAGGCACCTGGCTCTGTGCTAGGGCTTTGTGTGATGATCCCAGGGAACCCTCCTTCCCCGTGAGGGACAGCATAACCCCAACTGGCAGATGGGGAAACTGAGGCTCAGAGGCTCCACTGTAATAACGGCTCAAACCTACTAGGCATTCACTATGGGCAGGCACTTTTCTGATGCTTCGCAGCAATCCCGTGAGGTAGGGAACCAGCCCCACCCCAGGTCTGAGGACACCGAGGTAGGAGAGGAAGGGTGACTTGCTGGAGGTTGCACAGCCAGGGTGGAGCATGCCAACCCAGGAGGGCTCAGGCCACCCCGCTGTACGAGGACCTGCGACCTGCGGGAGCCCAGAGAACGAGCTCCGTCGTCCCGTGCAAGTGCCAGCCTGTGGGTCTGACCCAGCTCCTCTTGGTCATTCGCAAGTGGCGGGTGGCCTTCTAAGGAGCTACTGCCGTGGGATAGCGATCCTGGGTGGAGAGAGGTGTGGTGGGAGCTCTCTCCAGGGCGGTGGCCAGAGCCCCCAGCTGAAGCGGCAATGTGCCCTGTTCCCCTTCTGCAGCCCAGCACCTGCCACCGTGTGAGGACACAGCTGGGGACCTCTGTGAACAGGAGGCAGCCCTCATCACATGCCACCCCTGCTGGTGTGTGGAGACCTCGGACTTCCAGCCTCCAGAGCTGCGAGAAGTAAGTTTCTGTTGTTCATGAGCCTCTCAGTCTGCGGTATTTTTTTACAGCAGCCCAAACGGACTGAGACCGTTGCACTTGTCTGTGAATGTATTAAGAACCACAGAATCAGGCCGGGCGCAGTGGCTCACTGTGATCTTAGCACTCTGGGAGGCCGAGGCGGGTAGATCATTTGAGTTCAGGAGTTTGAGACCAGCCTGAGCAAGAGTGAGACCCTGTCTCTACTAAAAGTAAAAAAATTATTCAGACAACTAAAAATAGAAAAAATTAGCTGGGCATGGTGGCCCATGCCTGTAGTCCCAGCTACTCAGGAGGCTGAGGCAGGAGGATCACTTGAGCCCAAGAGTTTGAGGTTGCTGTGAGCTAGGCCGATGCCACGGCACTCTAGCTATGGCAACAGAGCAAGACACTATCTAAAAAAACAAAAACACAATATTGTACATTTGAAATGGGTAAGTTGGATGGGATGGGAATTGTATCCCAATAAAACTGGAAAAAATTTTTAGATATTTGATGACCACTGGGTCTGTATTTACTGAGGATGCTAAGACTCTCCCTGTCATCTGGATGTTCCAGATAAATTTACCCATATTTAAAGAGTCTCTGGTCTCCAATCTAAACCCTGAGCACAACGGCTGGGCCTTTGCTGGCCCTGGGTGGGGGAAGACAGGGTAGGTGTGCTGTCTCCAGCCTGCAGATTAGGACGCTCAGCACTCGAAGCCAAGCGACCAGCCCAGCCCCACCCGGCAAGCCAAGTGGTGCCCAGAGCAGCTCGGGGATCGCTTGCTGCAAACACCCGGCCGCGCTGCCCTTCATGTGTCTCATTAAAAAGGGAACATAAAACATGAACCAGGGCTCAGGCCGATGGAGGAGCTAATCCTGTCTCTGCATTCTGAGCCGTGCTGTCTGGGGGACAAGTGGCCAAGGCCCTGCCCAAACGGGCTGGCCTGTGCCAGGACCTGTGTCAGTTTTGGGTTTGCTTCTCTGGACACAGGCACAGAGACGGAGTTCGCTGTCTCAGATGTGTTTTCCTGCGTTTGATAGTTGCCGTCATGCAGGGCCAATAGGGCTGCCGAGGGCTCAGCACCGTTGGGGCCTTGGCGGCAACAGTCAGGGGCCGTCTGCGAGGACCGGGACTCTGGAAGGCCGGTGGGGCAGACAGAGGACAGGCGGCTGGTGTTTGAAACCAGCTCCACAACTTCCTAGCCAAGTGACCTTTAGCAAGCCTCTTGGTCCCTTCTGAGGGTCAGTTTCCTCATCCACGAAAGGGGAAGAACAACACAAGCTGCGATCGGCAGCAGCGGGAAGGGCCCAGGCAGCACCGAAGCAGTCGGTTGTTTTCTAATGATCCCGATGGACCATGTGTGGACAGTGGCTGGAATATTTGCTTTCCCTGAATGCCTGGCCCCCACCCGGGTGGGAACCAGTGCCTAGGGGGCACTCAAGCAGGACAGAGGATGACCAAGAGATGAACCGAGCCAGAGGTGGCACAAAGACCACAGGGCTGTTAGAAAAAATGTCCGAGTGGACAAGAGAGAGCACATGAGCGGTATCCTTTTTGGAGAGGAGAGCGGAGGGGGCAATCCTGACAAGTGACTTCAGAGATGGAAGGCTGCCACCGTGCAGCTGCTTCTCCAGACCCCCGGCATCTTGGGCAGGTGGGCCTTGCCCGGCCCAGGCAGGCAGCTCCCCCGGATCCTGGAGGGGAACCCACGACAGCTGGGTGGAGCCTGGTGTCTGTGCCTCTCATCCCAGTCTGGACATCTAAATTTAACCTGCTATCAGCCCGCAGGCTGGAGGGCTTCCACTCGGTGACTAAATGCCACTTGGCATCCGCTCCACTCGCAGCCACCCTCCTTGCACATTTTCCTCCCAAACTGTTACCCACAAACTCCCCGTCCTCACTCAGCTATGCACTGGATGAGGACTGGTATTCCTGAACGCCCTTGGCTTTGTGCTGGTGTGGTCCAGCTTGACTTTCTGCTCCTGCCGGTGAGGCCTGCACCCTGTTCTCCGTGTGCACACGTGTGCGTACGCACACCATGTCTCTCGTGGGCAGAGCTCAGGAGCTGACTCCACAACCAAAAGCCAAACCACGACAGTGAACGGCACCACCCAGAAGCCCTCTGGGTGGAGGGCAGCCAGCGAGGCCTGTTATGCAATTTCCTGCTTTAGTGTCTCAGACCCAGGAGGCCGGATGCAAGGAGCCATTGGGTTGCTGCGACGTGGAGGACCCAGACAGAAACCGAGCCCGGGGCGAGCGGGGGCTCCTGGTCCCCATGGTGATGTGGAGAGGCCAGCACCCACCTGGAGGGTGGGCCTGTGGCCTGCAGTTGACCAGCCAGCCCCTCCTCAAGGGAAGGAGATGGGCCCCTTGTGGGCTGGAGAGAACTGACTGCACAGGGACTTCCAGAGCCTGGGAAGAGAGGCCTTCCTGGAAAGGCACCCAGGATGGAGGGAGCCAAAGGCATGGGGCCTTCTTGGTTTTGTGGGTTGTCTTGTTTGTTTGTTTGTTAGTTTTTTGTGGGGTTTTTTTTTTTTGTTTTGTTTTGTTTTTTAGCAGTCTCACTCTGTCACCCAGCTAGAGTGCCCAGCTAGATCATCACAGGTCACTGCAAACTCCTGGGCTCAAGCCTGCCAAGTAGCTGAGACTACAGGCTTGGGCCACCATGCCTGGCTACAGAGCCTTCTTAATAATCCCTGGGCACAAACGTGTGCCCCACAGCCCCACAGGCTGAGAGCAGTGCTAAGAAGCTGGCTCTGGGGCAGGGTCTGAATCCCGGCTCTGCCTCCTCCTGGATGTGTGGTCTCGAGTAGCTTCCTGACTTCCACTCCCCTGGTTTCCTCATCTGCGAAATGGGGGTTGCAGTAACAGCTCCCTTGGGGGGTTGTCATGAGGATTCAGTGGGTTCACACCCAGAAACTGGGCAGGGCAGTGTGCACACCCCGCGTCGGCCAGGAGGCAGCTACTCCAGGAAGCCCCATTTTCCATACATGGTAACTGGGCTCAGGGGGCCAAGTGTCTTGCCCGAGCTCACACAAACGGCCTTGAAGCACGGTCTGCCCTCAGAGCCCACCCCAGGGACTTCCAGGGCCCCCAGCCATCCTTACATAAGAAAGTTCTGATTGGAAGGAGAGGGTTCCACTCCCATTGCTCTGGGCCCCCTCATCAGCTGCTGGCGAGCGCAGGGCACAGAGTGTGGCCCAGGCTGCCATTGTGCTGCTGTCTTCCACGGGGCTGCAGTATGACCCAGGCTAGGGCCCAGTCTGAACACCAACCGTCCTGCCATAGGACTTTCTAGCATTGCCATAAACCCCAACTGCCCCAATTCCTAGCTCGACCTCCAAGCCTGCCACCCTCCTCCAGACAAGGGCACTTCTGAGCGCAGAACTGAGGTCCCAGAGCTGCTTTGGCTGGAGCCGGGGCTGTGGCCAGAAGCAGGTGGAAGGCGCAGGGCATTTACAGCCTGCTGCCTCCTCCTGTCCTCTGGCCCTGAGCACCGGGGCCCCAGCCTTAGCCTGTTCTCACCACCCCCCAAAAATGCCCACCCCCATAGCCAGCCATACCCAGCCAGCAACCCCAGCATGGACGGCCACTTCAGAAACATCCAGGTCCTAGCCAAGCCTACTTTAAAATTACATTTTATTTCTTTATGAATATTTGTGTTTTTTTTCTTAAAAAAATGTTCATTTTACATTTCCGTTAAGAGTCTTGTGCCTCCCGGTAAGTGCATTGGTTTGTTTTCACAGTACTCTCCACGGCCAAGGACGGTTCTTATTGCTGGAAGTTGTGAGTGAGTATTCACGCCAGGGGGTGTCTGGGGGGAACGTCAAGGACCAAGGTGGGCAGGAGGCCGGGTCTGCGGCCCCACGTGAGGACAGAGGCTGAGGGACCAGACCCAAGCAGAGCCCAGCGTGCTTGGCCAGACCTGCAGCCTGAGGCAGGTGGGGTGGAAGTCAGCCAGGGAGCAGGTGGGCTGGGGGCCGCACGGGAGGGAGGGGTGGGGCTCTGGCCTCTGCCTCGGAATGTTTGTTCACACTCAAGAAATGCGTTTGCGGCCCCTTGGCTCCAGAGCAGCTCAGGACCCCTGCCTGTCCTCCCAGCCCCACCTCCAGTGAGAACACCTTCCTGGTGCCCCAGCCCAGCACGACAGACCCCTTCCTGAGCCCTGACAGGGCCCCGGCTCCTCTAGTGCAACAAAGACCTGAGTTGTAGGGGGCTTCTCTCCAGGCCGGAGGCCAAGTCCCAGGCCAGCCTCTCCCCAGCCTGCCCTAGGAGGTACAGCTGGGACCCCGTGGTTCCCCCACCCAAGGCTGCCTCTCTGGGTGGCACGGCCTCCATCCTCACAAACAGGAACCCGCAGTTTCTGGGGGAGGTCCCAGCCCCACCAAGGGCCCCCAAGCATCACGCCAGCCGGCCTCCGGGCAGAAGCTGGGCTCTGAGACTGACTGGTGGAGGCTGACCGGACATTAAGCACCCCTTGAATAAACACATCACGTGGACGCAGGAGCAGGGCAAGGATTCAGGCACCCACACCCTCCCACGCTGTCACTGAGGCTCCTACAAGTGGCTCATCTGCAGCAGAAATGGGGTATTTTTCTTATCCAACGGTGTTCTGTGCTTGAGTATCATTAGTGTGAGCACAGCCTGGGGTGGGGCTGAGGGGGGGGGTTGGCAAGCTGGAAGCGGTGGCCCCAGGCAGAGCCACGGCAGCCTCCAAGCAGACCTCGCTCAGGACCAAGGAAGCCCTGCGGCTCCAGTGGGAGGGTGGGTCCCGGGGACTGGCCACCTGATACCTGTCCTCACCTGACACTGTCACTGTGCCAGACCAGCCTCCAGAGTGGCTCTGACACCTCTCCCCAGGCCACTCAACCCTCCTAGCCCTGGGCCTGCGCTTACTCCTTTGAGCACACGAAGCAAAGGGTGGGCCGACTGTCCCCCTAGACTTCCCGGATCAGGGACGCCTCGGCCCTCAGGCCCTCTGCGCTGTCCTCTGCCTCGCCTCCAGTACTGAGAGCCTGTTCAAAGCCCCCACCCCACCCAGGAGAGCCTGGGAGCAGCAGCCCCTGAGAGTGAGCCCTGTCCTGGATCCTCTGCAGTGCGCCAGAGGACAGCCAGCCAAGGGCACTGGGGCCACCAGTTCAAGTCTGGAAATGCTGTGCAGGGAGGGACGTGCCTGCCTTTCTTGAGGGCTGGCCCCCGGCACTCGGGACCAGTGTGGATGGACAAGGAAATGCCACACACTTAGAGGATGGTCCAGGGACCCATCCATGGGCGGGTCCTGAGGACAGAGGGTGAACATCCCCTGGGCCCAGCGGAGGCGGGGCGCACGGGACTCCCCCTCCCTCCTCTAGAGCCGCCCAGGGCAAGTTAAGGCTGTGGAGGAAAGAAAAGAAAGAAGAGGGCGCCACTGGCAGACCTGCCCCGCCAGAGCTCGGGGTGCCTTCCCACAGGTGGGGCTCTACCTGGGGTGGGTGGACAGAAGGGCTGTTGGGCAGGGTCTGCCTGTGGTTTTGTTTCTGCTGAAGGAAAGAATAAGCAGCTGGTCTCGGGTCTCAGTCTCCATCCTCGCCCTCCCTCCCAAGATAAACAGGCAGGCTCAGGGGACGCACCGACCCGGCCCCTCCCTGCGCTCGGGCAGACGGACAGTCCCGCAGAAGAGATCCTGCTTCTCTGTGTCTCCTTCTTCCTTTGAATTCAGCTTAAGGCAAAAGTTTGGCAAAGCAAGTCTACGTAAGGCCGCATGACAGAGGACGAGGGGAGCAGCGTGGGAGGCCAGCCGGCGACAGACGCCCACCGAGGATGTGGACGCGGAAACGGACACGGCGGAGGCCTGCGTGTCTGTCCCGAGTGACCAGCTCCTCCTCCTCCCACCCTGAACCTCGCAAAGAGGGGTTTAAGAAAAGAACTGGAATAGCAGTGTCTGGGGAATCTGTGAGAAAAGGACAGGAAGGGGGACCAGAGGCAGCCCGGAGGGTGCACACGGGGTCTGTCCGTCCCGCGTGGGTCTTCCCCTCCTCGTGGGGCCAGCCTGGGGCACGGGCACAGTGAGAGCCACCCGCTGAGAAGGTAGGATGGTTGTATTTTGCTGAATGACGCAGAGCACGTTTGGGTTTTGTTCTGAGCAGTATTATTATTTGTGAGTCTAATCTAGCGGGTCACCCTGACCGTTACCGGTGCTTGGGCGGGATCACCACCAGCGGCTGCCCATACTTGGGCCGCCACATGAGGACCTGGGCGTCGTTGGCATTGGGCTTGACCAGGGCACTGGGCGGGATGGGCTCGTTCTTGCTCAGGATTTTGGGCTGGTCCTGGGCGATGGGCTCCCGCAGCCGCGCGCGCTGGCCCAGGGGCCGGTGGGGGTTCACGTCGATGCTGAGCTGCATGCGCCAGTGCAGCGTCTGCAGGACGATCATGTCGTTGGTCGAGGTGTTGGTGGCCACCAGCCACGTGATGAAGCTCTGGTCCCGGTAGATGTTGGTCAGTTTGGCCACGTTGCTCTCGCTGACCGGCACGGCCCATGTGACGCTGGGATAAAAGTTGTCATTCATGCTGATGATGAACTTGGAGTCTCTCTTGGTGGGGCCCACGATGGTGCACGTCTCCGTGGTGTTGCCGTACCAGGGGTAGTTCACCCCGTCCGAGTCGCTGATGGCCTCAATCTTGCCCTCCTGGAGGTCGGGGAGCTCCCAGCTGGACCTGGGGACAAGGAAGGCCAGTTCACTCACTCAGTCGCTCAACAAGCGATTCTGTGTCCCGTGATGGGCCAGGGCCAGGGGCTGTCCTGGACCCTGAGGATAGAATGGACACCCTCTTGCACTTACCTCCTGGAGGTTGGTCAGACAGACATCTAGTATCAGGGTGGGTGAGTGGGGGGCTCCCCCAGATACAGGCCCCTCAAAAGCCACATGCCGCTCCCTAGCACCATCCCAAATCAGACCACCCCCACCCCTACCTCAGGACCAGTGCTCCCGCTTCAGCTGTGGAACCATTTTAGACCAAGACTGCATCCTGAGTGGGACCTGGGGCAGCCCCAGCTTGTCACTCGGAGGAGCCCAGTGCCGGCTGGCAGGAGTGAAGCTGACACGCGCCTGGCCAGGCTGAATGTTGTGCCCCCACTCCGTGTGCCAGCGCCGGCACAGCGGCCTCCAGACGCTGGTGGGGTGGCCACAGACAGCCTAGCACAGCCCTGCACCTTGGTTAGGGTGGTGGCCGTGGGCTCTGAGGGGCTAGGGGACTCTCCTAGGCCACACGGTGTGTCAGGGTGGGCCTGGCTGAGGACACATGTTGGCCTGGCCCCAACCCTAGAAGGTGAGTTTCCTTCTCCAGTTTTAGGGGCTGAAAAAGGCTTCAGAGCCCAGTGGCCTGAGTCAACGTATCTGGGAATGATTCCTGGCCCCTTGCTGACTAGTGTGTGACCTTGGGCATATGCCCACCCTCTCTGGGCTTCAATGACCTCACCCCTACATCCCCTCCACCTCGCCCAGGCCAGAGCCAGCACCAGGAGGGTCCTGGGGCCAAAGGCTGCCCGCTCTCCTTTCTGCTTGCGTCAGAATTGCTCCTGCCTGGTGGGCCCCCTTTTTGGGAGCACTAGAACCAGAAACCTGACCGGGGCCCTCCTGCCCAAACGCTGCACTCAGTCCCAGCCTGGTGCAGCTCCGGGGTGCTCCGGGGCTGGTGGGCAGAGGCCTTTGCTGCAGTGGCTGGCCTGGGGGAGCCCCCACTTCCAGCTACCAAGGCCGGTCTGAGTAGAGGCCGCCACTGCCCAGCACATGGTCAGCCTGACTTGCTTTTACCTACGGGGGCCCAGGGCGGCCTCAGTCCACCCCCTCAGTGGCATGAGACCCCAGGCAAGGCCCCACCCCCACTGAACCCCAGACTCCTCACACACCCCGGGGTCACTGCAAGGCCTGCGGGCAGGACCCCCGCAGCCTGTAATTGGCAGCTGTCAGCATCACTGTTGTCACTGCTGCTGTTACAATAATAACCCTCAGACAGAAGAGGGCCAGCCGGCGTGTCCCAAGTTACTCTGGGGACATCCAATCCCACGCTCCTCTGCGGAAGTGGACACGCTGGGTCCGGGGAGCCCACCCCAGGCTGTGGGGGCCCCTAGCCTTCCAGACTCACGGACAGTCGTCTCCATCCGGCTCCACCCTACAGGAGAAAAGCGGGGGCTGGTGGGGTGACTTTTCCCAACGAGATCTTCCTAAGCAGTGGCGCCTGGGACCCGGGGGCCTGGCCTGGTCCGTCCTGGGCGCACTGAAGCTGGGGACACCCTGAGCCAGTGCACTGCCCACAGGCGCAGTGTGCTCTCCAGGAACCGACACCCTTTAACATGCATTCTGTCCCCAGCACTGCTCACAACAGCCAAAGAAAGGCGGAACCCCAGAGTCTATCGGCAGATAAAAAGGTGAACAAAATGTGGTCCCACCACACATGGACTGTTCTGCAACCTCACAGAAGGAAATTCTGACCCTTGCTATGACACGGATGAACCTTGAGGACATTATGGTAAATGAATCAAGCACAACACAAAATGACAAATCCTGCAAGATTCCACTTATGTCAGGTACCCTGAGTAGTCACATTAGTAGACAGGAAGTAGAAGGGAGGTTGCCTGAGGCTGGGGGAGGCGGGTGGGCTGAGTGTCTCCTGGGGACAGAGTTGCAGTTTGGGGAGATGAAAAAGTTCTGGAGACGGATGGTGGTGATGGCTCCACGACGTGAATGTGCGTAATGCCACTGAACGGTACACTTAAAAATGGTTAAAATGGCAAATTTTATGTCGTGTGGGCTTTTCCATGATAAACACTGCATTGCTCTACTGAAATGCACCCTCCCTGCCTGGCCCCCAAGGGAACCGGGCAGCCGCTCGGCCTCATGCGTCTGAGGCACCAGCAGTCCCTGAGACCTGGGGGTCCCCACGGCGGTGGGTGGGGGCATGACAGGCCTGAGCCTGCAGATCCCGTGCCCGGGTGGACGGGGAGAGGGACCAAGGCCCAGCCTGACTCTCTCCTGAGCTGGCACCTCCAGGTTCAAAGGGAAACACCCACCCCGTCCTCTCACAGTGCTTTCACCCACTTGGGAAAGTTTTTCTTTCTTTCTATTTTTTTTAGAAATGCCAAAAGCAAACTTGCAAGAGGACCTTTGCTCCCCCCTTGGCCCCTTTCACTTCCCATAGTGTCGTTATTGTTGCTGTTCTGGCTATCTCTGTATGTTCTCTGAGTATTTTTGCAAACTCTCTCCCCCAAAGAGCTGAAGGCCTTGTTTTGGGGAGGGAGGCTTAGCACCAGCATGGCCCCTCTCTGACTCAGCCTTGGGATTCCCTTTCCTTTCCCCATACCCCAAATGCCCAAGCCCCAGCTCAGTCACAGGCAGATGACGATCCTCTTGAGCTGGCAATGGCAGCGTCTCATGCAGGGTATCACTCAGAGCCCAGGCCAAGGGCGTCGGCTTTCAATTCATCACAGGCCCTCATGGGCCTCCCCGTGGGCCTCCCCGTGGTCCTGGCCGCAGCCTCGGCCGTGGCGATGCGTTCTGTGACCAAGTCTCAAACTCCGCGCTCCAACCAGTAGCCCCTGATAACCCCGCCTGCCTCACCCGCCCTGTCTGCCACCAGCAAATGCGTCGATGATGCGCGCTGCCTGGCGCACTCAGCGGCACTAAGTGGAAACTTCTGGAGACTGTTGGGAGTGGCTGCGGCAGTTAGAGGTGTGCCTGTTTTTTTTTTTTCTTTCTTGCAAGCGTGCAACGAAGTTTATTGAGGAAGGACGAGATAGGTTCACAGAGCACGAGCAAGATACGTTCACCACAGAACGGCAAACAGACCCCTTTGTCGTAACCAAAGGGCCGAGAGGTATTTTTAGCTTTATTCGCGTTTTCACATCACACGCACGCTCAGAGTGCCATCCTCCACGGCGCCGGCGCCTCTGTAAGCCTGCTGACGTCTTTCTGCAGCGACCTTGAGCATCAGGCCAACCCTCAGGTCTCGGGTAGACAGGGTGGAGGGGTGAACCCATCCCCAGCCCTGCACACAGGGAGCCCTCCCCCCGCCCGGCGCTGGACGACAGGCCCCTGCCCCAAGGCGCCCACATGCCCGGCGCCGTGCTGGCACACGGGGCTCCGCCAAAGGTCTGCTTGGAGTGGGGGCTTGTGAATAAGTTGAAACGCGAGTGGTTCCTGCCCCCCGAGTCCCCAGACTTTGATCCTATCGCCACAGCCACCTTCTTCCCAGACCGCAGGGTGTGTTGTGTTGGTCCTGGCATGGAGCCCTCCCAGGTGCCTCCTGTCACCCCTCATTGGTCCCTGCTGGCCTTCAAGGCAAGACCAGCCAGAGAACCCACGGGCCCAGCGCAGAAGACAACGCAGAGCTCTTGTCAACACGGCAACAGCAGAGCACTGGCCACGCAGGGCGACTGCCCAGTCTGCGAGCCCAGCAGGCCGCCGGTAGCCCCGTCCTCGTCCTCCTAGGTGTGCAGACCCAAAGGACGGCAGGCAAGTCCAGGCTGGAACCTGGCCTCAGGATGCTCTCTGGCCTCCGCATCCAGTCTCAAAGCCCCTGTCCTGCTGCGGCCCCACCATCACCCACCCAGAGAATGCCCGCAGGACACCTGCCATCCACACTGGCCATGAAGCCGTGAAGGGGATGGACAGAGTGGCTGGCCCCGTCTGCAGCGATGGGGACCCCGTGCACCCAGCAGCCAGCACCATCCCTGAGCCTCCCTCTTGCCTCAAGGAGGTCCCCTTCTCCTCTGTCCCCAGCCTGGCCTCACCCCTCCCTGGGCTCCCCACCTCCTGCAATCTGTCCTCGCAGAAACCCAAGGGATCCTTGAAACACACATCTGATCAGTTGCTCCAGCCCTCTTAAACCTGCCACGACTCCCCATTGCCCTTAAAGCCAGATGCAGCTGAAGCCCAGAGCCCCGCGTGGGCACACATGCACTCACATGCGTGCACACCCTCCCTGGGCTCCAGACCCACCAGCCATTCTCAGCTCCTCTCCTGGACTGTGCTCTCCCACCTTGGGGCCTCCTACTGGGGCCAGCGTCCCCCCAGCCCCTACGCTCCCGTCCTAGTTAGTAGCTGGTCATCGCTTAGCTCTGCAGCCACCACCCCAGGGACGTCTGCCTGGACCCTTCACACTGGCTGGGTGCCCCCTGCTCTCCGCACCACCGGCTCCTCCTCCTGCTGCTCCATGGCCCACGCACGAGGGTGAGTCAATGCCTGTGTGCTCATTTGCTGTCAGTCTCTTCCCCAGACAGACCACGAGGCCGGGAGGGCAGGCCCGGGACTGCTGTCCTCTGCACCACATATCCGGGATTTGTCACAGCACCAGGCCCAGAAGCAGGCACAATCAATGCTGTAGCCTGGACCGATGACTGTTTGCAACATGCTGGGTCTCCCCAAGGGCCCAGAGCCCCCACGGGGTCCTTGTGAGGAGTCTGGGGACCCCAGATTTGTGCCTCTGCTGGCCCTGCGGAGCTGCAGCTGCAACAGCCACTCACAGGGTGGGCGGTCACTTCAGCACAGCACACTCCTGCACAGCTGCGCCTGCCACATACGCGGAGCGTGTTTCAGAGGAGACGTGGGGAAGTCAGAAGCTGGGTTCAAGGTCACACAATTGGGAACCAACCAGCCCAAGGCCCACAACCTCAGCCAGCTCTTATCCACCTGCCTCTGACGGAATCTCACCCAATACTCACACCCAGCCCTGCGCGCACGCACGCACAGAGCAGCACGACCCACAGAGTGGGAGTCTGAAGGGGTTACGGAGGGGCCTTTGCTGGAGGCCAGGGATGGAGGTTGATGGGGGTTGAGGCTTCCACCAAGGGGATACCAACTCAGTGTGGGTGGGGGTCACTCCGTGGGGTGGCCCCAGCCCAGGGCTCTAGGCCCAGCCTGCAGCCAGAACCTGGCCCCACAAGGCCTTTCCGTACAAGGTGAGGGAAGCCAGGGACAGCCAGAGGCTTTGGAGGCAGGTGTGTCTCAGAGCAAAGGGAGGTGACTTGCCACCTCCATGACCTTGGACCAAGCTGACAGGAGCACATCTTTGCCTATTTCATCAGGAAGAGTGGCCCAACAAGGGTTCTGGTCTCTTCTCACAGCGATGGATTGGCCTGGGACTCCCCCCCGCCAACATGAGCAGAGACCCCTCCAGCTCTGGGACCCCTGTCTCCCTCCCCAAAGTCTCGGGGTCCCCAGAGCTCTCTCTGACTATGAGCCCCCAAGCCATGGGGATAGAATTCAGGACTCTAGAGCAGGAAGATCCAAGTCCACTTTGTCTCTGGGTCAAGTGTACCCAACATCGCCTCTCCTCCTTCATTTTGGTCCTGTCTACACATGGCCTGTATACTTACTTAATTTTTTTTCCTTAAAATTAATCACTTTTTTAAAAACTCAACTAAATTTAGTCTCTTTAGTCTCTCATAAGAAACATCTTTGGAATAATGGGTTGGATATGCTAGATATACAGATATTGAGATATATATATAGAGAGAGAGGAGAGATTTTCTTTCTTTTGTTTTTGAGACAGGGTCTTGCCCTGTTACCCGGGCTAGAGTGCAGTGGCCTCATCAAAGCTCACTGCAGCCGTGAACTCCTGGGCTCAAGTGATCCTCTCAAAACACTGGTATTACAGGCCTGAGCCACTGTGCCCAGCCCAGATATTATAATTTGGTAAAATTTGCAAATAAGTACACGTTCTATAAAAGTTTGACAATTTTGCAGAAACTGAGGCCCGAGAGCCCCCATCCCACACCAGATGGACAGGATCCTTATTTCCAGCTTCCCGCCCCAGGCCGCTGCCCCCTTGTCTGTTCCTGCCAGGTCACCAGGCCCCGCTCACCAGCTGGGCAGGGGCTGGAGGTGTCACCTCCCACAGGGCCTGTTCCTGGGCTCCCCCCAGCAACAACCCCCCTGCTCCTTTCAGCCCCGGGGCCACTTTCCCCCTGCTTCTTTTTTTTTTTTTTTTTTTTTGAGACAGAGTCTCACTTTATTGCCCAGGCTAGAGTGAGTGCCATGGCATCAGCCTAGCTCACAGCAACCTCAAACTCCTGGGCTCAAGCAATCCTGCTGCCTCAGCCTCCCAAGCAACTGGGACTACAGGCATGCGCCACCATGCCCGGCTAATTTTTTTTCTATATATATTAGTTGACCAATTAATTTCTTTCCGTTTATAGTAGAGATGGGGTCTCGCTCTTGCTCAGGGTGGTCTCGAACTCCTGAG